>JAJOOR010005345.1:0-71383 GCA_036250505.1 Solanum acaule | reverse complement strand
TTTCTCTTGCTCCCTTAGTCCCGATTTCCCCCTTTGATTATACTTATTGCTTATGGTCATTTTAATTGCTTCCGCGACCAAGGATGTGTAATGATACGTTATGAGGCTTGTTTGGGGTTCCTTCGGGTTCCCCATTCGCCGGTCACGTCTAGGCCTTAGGCTTGGGTCGTGACACGACTACCCATGATCCCATAACAAGATGGACAAGAGGCGAATACCCATGATCCTATAGTAGAAGGGACAATATGCGACTACCCATGATCCCAAGGTAAGAAAGGCTAGAGGCGATTACCTATGTTCCCTTATAGTAAAGCAAAAGGCGATTCCCCATGTCTTTAAAAGATAAACTAGGATATGATATGATAGGTGATGATCTTGGATTGTTGCTTGAGTTTGCCTTCCATGATGAGTAAGACTAGTGGCGGTTACCCATGTCTTGACTAAGTATGAATTGAGGTTACTTCAAGAAGTACTCCTTATATGTGAAATGATCTATTATGTGCATTGATTATGCTTTATGACTTATGTTGTCTAACTCTTATGTTATGTTTATGAAAGCTATTATATTTAGTACATTTTTGTACTAACGCATACTCTTGCCTACATTTCTCATCCAAATGTACGGTCCAGCGTTCATGATTCTCATCCCAGTGGCTAGGATCCATACTAGAAGAAGAGTTAAACATTGGTGAGTCCTCATTCATCCTAGGATTTGGCAACTACTTTCCTTATGTTCTTTTCATTTAAGTTTTGAACAATTTTGTATGGGCTGTGTCCCAAGATTCTATTGTAGACTTCTGCATTGCAATTAAAAACTTTGGTTATGTTGAAAATGTTTTAAATCTTATCGATTTCTATTATCTTGACTATGAAAGTTAAGCGGTTTATATGGGGTCGCTCAGGGTCTTCTATGCTATGTTACATCTAGGGGGTGCCCCTAGGTCATGTCAAACTTTATAATCAGAGCACAAGGTTTAGAAAGGTTCTAGGATGTCTCAAAACTACGTCAAGTAGAGTCTTGTTGATGAGTGTGAAGCACGCCACATTTATGAATAAAAGGCTACAAGATGTTTAGAAAACTTCACTTCTTCATTACTCTAAGTCGTGCGATAGAGTTTAACTCTATAAGGTCTCTCTCCTAATCCTTACCCGATGGTCTATAGGATATGACTACTCGAAGAGCTTTTGCTAGAAGGAATGGAGGAGAAGATGTTGGTCAAGAATCTCCTCCTCAAGCTCTGGTTGACCCTTTGGCCGAGCAAGTGACTATTGGAGAGTTTAGGACTGCTTTTCAAGTTTTGTCTTAAGACGTGACAGCCCAAGTCAATAGGGAGGTTGTGGTCCCCGTGAACCCAAATGTGGGTACGATGGCATCTAGAGTGAGGGACTTCACTAGGATGAATCCTCCAGAATTCTATAGTTCTAAGGTTGAGGAAGATCCTCTAGAGCTCATTGAAGAGGTTTACAAGGTGTTGACTATTATGGGAGTGACGCCGGTGGAAAAGGAAAAATTGGCCGCTTATCAACTTAAGGGTGTTTCTCAAATTTGGTTCAATCAATGGAAGGAAACAAGACCTGAAGATGCGGGTCCCCTATATTGGGAAAGGTTCAAGTCTGCTTTCCTTGATAGGTTCTTTCCTCTTGAGATGAGAGAGGCAAAAGTGCTTGAGTTTATCAATCTCCGACAAGGGAACATGAGAGTGAAAGAATATGCTTTGAGGTTCATGACGATTCCGTGATTTGGACTCATTTAGGGCTTGATTTTAATAGAATTAGTGTCCTCAAATGCATATGTTGTCTCAATAACTGATGTAAATACTTGAATTTCAGGTATTTGAACTTAGGGACAAAGCATGGACACTATGGAGCAAAAAGGAACAAGGCAGCAGAAAGAACGAAGAAAAGAAGGCTTGAGGATCGCCTAAACCATTGGGTGATTCACCGAATGGACTTAGTCTCGCCCAATGTTTCAGTGTGCCAAGCCCTGAAGAAAAAATTCAAATAGACGATAGAATGGAGCAGTCGGCGAGTCACCGAATGATTCTGCGATGCAGTGCTTTATTGCCCAAAGTTACAGAGCTTGAAGTGCTGAAGGCCAAAGCGAAACGGTGAGAGGAATGACCAAAGGGCGGATCGCCAAGTGGATCGGTGATCCCGACTAACTGCGCTGAGTGGTCCTTCGCAGCACACTTTTTTACAACTATAAATACCTATTTGAATCTTTAGTTTTGAGATCAAAGTTTTACATTTCAGAGACGAATTTTTAGATTTATTCAGTTTTAGAACTTAGTTTTTTTGGAGACAATTTTTCTTAGCTTTTGAAGATTCAAAGACTTCCAATTCCAAGCAATTGGAAGTGGGTATTGAAGATTCTTCATCGTAGACACCCTCTTTGATAATTGACAATTGTGTCACCTTTTTAATTTATCATGTTTTTACTCGTTAATGTCTATAACTATAATTAACTTGAACATATTTTTTGCTTTTCTATTGATTCTCAATTACGAACCACTCCCTATGGGAATGATCCCAACCCTTGGTCGGGTTATATTACTACTCACGATCATTGGCACTTGAACTGGAAGTAGTGTCCTGATATGTGAAATCAACTCAATTGTCAAGATATGTCCCCTCTATAGTTGCCGACTCTAGGGCAAGTATGAGAAAGTTCATTTTGGGTGTGTCTGAATTTGTGGTGAAAGAATGCCGTAACACTATGCTTATCCATAACATGTATATTTATCGTCTCATGGTTCATGCCCAACAGATTGAAGAGGAGAAACTTAAGGAAAGGTCTAGGGTGACAAAGAGGGCTAAAACTGGTGATGGTAATTTCTCTCATGCAAGGTCCGATGGATTTGGTCGTCTTAGGTTTCAACAAAGGTTTTCTGCTCAAGGTTCCTCCAATGCTCCTAAGTTCAACAAAGATAGGGTGTCTAACCCTAAACCTCAAGGAGGTGGTAGTGGATTTCTATTGCCTACTTGTGCTAAGTGTGAAAGAAAGCATGAAGGTAAATGTCTAGTGCGTTCCAATGCTTGTTTTGGATGTGGTAAGATGGACCACAAGATAAGAGATTGTCCTTCAGTTGCTAGGAATGAAAGAGATAATCATTGTAGGGCTCAACCCTATCCTTCATCTGATCCAAGTGGTTCGGGTTCTAAATCTCCCAAGCAAAATAAATTCAATGCACTTCAGACTCGTGGTGAATAAGAGGGTTCTCCCGATGTGGTTACCGATATGTTGAAAGTCTTTCAACTTGATGTTTATGCTTTACTTGATCCGGATGCTACCTTTTTTTTGTGATGCCATATGTGGCTATGAGGTTTGATGTGCTTCCTGTTGAGTTGTTAGATCCCTTTTTTGTCTCTACCCCTGTTGGTGATTCTATTGTGGCTAAGAGGGTCTATAGAAAGTGTCCCATTTCCTTGTCCCATAGAGTTACTCTTGTTGATTTGGTAGAGCTTGATATGCTAGATTTTGATGTTATCCTTGGTATGGATTGACTGCACTCTTATTATGCTTCTATTGATTGTAGAACCCGTGTAGTCGAGTTTTGATTTTTGAATGAGCCTATCCTAGAGTGGAAGGGGGGAAATTCTATGCCTAAGGGTCAGTTTGTTTTCTATCTTAAAGCTCGAAGGATGATTTCTAAGGGTTTCATGTACCATCTAGTTAGGGTGAGGGATATGGATTCCAAAACCCCTACTCTCGTGTCGGTCCCCATTGTTAATGAATTTTCAGAAGTGTTACAAAATGATCTACTCGGTATTCCTCCAGAAAGGGAGATAGACTTCGGTATTGACCTTCTCCCAGATACGCAACCTATTTATATTCCTTTTTACCAAATGGCTCCGATAGTACTTAAAGAATTAAAGGAGCAATTGAAAGATTTGTTGGATAAGGGTTTCATCTGACCGAGTATCTCTCCATGGGGTGCTCCATTTTTGTTTGTTAGGAAGAAAGATGGTTCACTTCATATGTGTATTGACTACCGACAATTGAATAAGGTGACCATTAAGAATAAGTATCCTCTTCCAAGGATAGATGATCTATTTGACCAACTCAAATGAGCGAGTTACTTTTCCAAGATTGACCTTAGGTTGGGTTATCACCAATTGAGGGTGAGGGAATATGATATTCCGAAAATGTCTTTTAGAACCCAGTATGGTCATTATGAGTTTTTGGTGATGTCGTTTGGTTTGACTAATGATTTGTAGATATTTATGGATTTGATGAATAGGGTGCTTAGACAATACCTTGATGTGTTCATAATTGTATTCATTGATGATATATTGATTTATTCGAGAAGTGAGGATGATCGGATCAATCATTTGAGGATTGTGTTGCAAATTCTCAAGGACCAACAACTTTTTGAAAAGTTTAGCAAGTGTGAGTTTCTGCTAAGGTCCGTGGCTTTTCTTGGCAATATTGTTTCAAGTCAGGGTATTGAAGTAGATCCTAAGAAGACTGATGCGGTCAAAAGTTGGCCTATACCTTTATCCCCTTCAGATATTAGAAGTTTCTTAGGTTTAGCTGGTTACCACAAAAGGTTTGTTGAGGAGTTTTCTTTGATAGCCTCTCCATTGACAACTTTGACTCAAAAGAAGGCCAAGTTCATATGGTCCGAAGCATGTGAGAAAAGTTTTTAGGAATTAAAGGATAGACTCAGTTCCGCTCCGGTGTTGACTTTACCAGAAGGGATAGATGGTTTTGTTGTTTACTGTGATGCCTGGAGAATTGGGTTAGGATGTGTACTTATGAAAAATGGGAAGGTTATTGCCTATGCTTCAAGGCAACTTAATGTTTATCAGAAGAATTATGCTACCCATGATCTTGAATTAACGGCGGTGGTTTTTGCCTTAAAGATTTGGAGGCACTATTTGTATGGTGTTCATGTGGATGTTTTCACCGACCATAAGAGTTTGCAATATGTGTTAAATCAGAAAGATCTTAATCTTCGCCAAAGAAGGTGGCTTGAATTACTTATGGATTATGATATGAGTGTTCTCTATCACCCCGGTAAGGCAAATGTGGTGGCGGATGCTCTTAGCCGACTATCAATGGGTAGTGTTGCCCATATAGAAGAGGGTAAAAGAGAATTGGTTTGAGATGTACATAGATTAGCCCGATTGGGTGTTTGATTAATGGACTCCAACAAGGGTGGGTTGTGGTTCAGAATTGTCTTTTGTTATGGATGTGAAAGCCAAGTAATGTCTTGATCCGACCTTAGTAGAATTGAAAGAAGCGATGCTTAGAAAGTTCGTTGAGGCTTTCTTCCAAGGGGGAGTGGTGTGCTTCGTTATCAGGGTCTTTTGTGTGTCCCCAATGTTAATGACTTAAGGGAACATATTTTATCAGAAATCTATAGTTCATGATATTCCATTCACCTGGGACCCACCAATATGTACCGTGACTTGCGGGAGATTTATTGGTGGAATGGGATGAAGAAGGATATTGCGGAATTTATGGCTAAGTGTCCCAATGGTCAACAAGTGAAAGTTGGACATCAGAAACCGAGAAGTTTGTCCAAAGGCATTAGTATTCCTACTTGGAAGTGGGAAGATTTCAATATGGACTTCATAGTTGGGTTGCCTCGTACTCGATGAGAATATGATTCGATTTGGGTTATAGTAGAACGAATGACGAAATCGACTCATTTCATTCCCCTTAAAGTTTCTTATACGGAGGAAGATTATGCTAAGTTGTATTTGAGGGAAATGGTAAGGTTGCATGGACTTCCGTTCTCCATTATCTTTGATCGAGGTACTCAGTTCACTTCTTAATTTTTGAAATCTTTCCAAAAGGGTCTAGGTACTCATATTAAGCTTAGCACGACTTTTCATCCAAAAACTGATGGGCAAGTGGAGCGTACTATGCAAACTTTGGAAGATATGATGAGAGCATGTGTCATTTATTTTAAGGGTAATTGGGATGACCATTTTCCATTGATTGAGTTTTCTTATAACAATGGTTACCACTAGAGTATTGGCATTTCTCCATTTGAGGCTCTTTATAGTAGGAGGTGTAGATCTCCTATAGGTTGGTTTGAGGTGGGTGAAGTTTCCTTGATAGTACCCGAGTTAGTTCATAAGGCTATGGGAAAAGTCCGACTTATTAGAGAAAGGTTGAGAACAACCCAAAGTCGACAAAAGTCCTATGCCGATGTTAGAAGAAGAGATCTTGAGTTTGAGGTAAACGATTGGGTCTACATGGAAATCTCACCCATGAAGGATGTATTGAGACTTTGGAAGAAAGGGAAGCTTAGTCCCCATTATGTGGGTCCATATCAGATTTTGAGGCATGTTGGTAAGGTTGCTTATGAGCTTGAGTTGCCTTATGATTTGGCATCGGTGCATCCAGTTTTCTATGTCTCTATGTTAAAGAAATGATTTGGAGATTCGACATCTATAGTTCCCTTAGAAGGTTTGGGAGTTAAGGAGAATCTTTCTTATAAAGTAGTTCCGATTGAGATTTTAGATCGGCAAGTCAAGAAGTTTAGAAACAAAGAAGTTGCTTCCGTGAAAGTGTTTTGGAGGAATCAATTTGTTGAGGGTGCTACATGGGAGGCCGAGGCCGATATGATGTCCCGATATCCTCATCTTTTTCCTTCTATTCCTACTCTAGCTTGAGGTAATGATTTTCTCATGGTTTACTCTTTGTTTTGGTGTCATGTGTTTTAGATGATTTTTGTGATTCCTTATTTTGTGCATGTTCATGAAAAGTTTAAGTTTTGAGAAAATGAGTCAATTTGATTGATTTCTACATGTTTATGTGCTATGAGTATGAATTGCATATAGACTTCATGAGATGATGTTTAGCACACTTCTAGCTTGGAGACGACATTTCCTCATCGGATATGAGAAATCTTGAAATCTCATGCATGTTGGGCAGCTAGGTCTAGTTCCTTTATTTCTTATGATTCTTTGAGTATGTCTAGCTTGGAGTCGATGTTTCCTCCTCAGATATGCGAATTTATGTGATTGCATGCATGATGGGGTGCTAGTTTCGAGTCTTTCTTTCATAAGATGATTAGAATCCCATTTGAGGATGAATATTCCCAAGGGGGAGATAATGTAACACCTCAGAATCTAGTAGACTAAGAAAGGAGCTAGGTAACAAGTCACAATCCAATGTTTTGGAGCCTGGGCACCCTTCATAAGGGCCCACATAGCCGTGAAGGGAACCACGTGGCGTGATGTTGCCCATGTTGGCTCAAAAAACCAAGTCAAGGGTGCTTCCCTCCCACGAGTACCATGATGGTTCATGGTGGGCACCACGGAGCGTGGTGTTGGTCGTGAAAAGGAAGGCAGTAGCCCCTCTGAGGCAGACCCTTCACACGAGCCACTTGACAACTCGTGGAAGGGGTCGTGTGGTGTGACAGTTTTGGGAAAGCTTTTGCAAGCACTGGTCCAAGGGCCACGACAGCCTAGACGGCTCGTGAACCCTTGGACTGCTCGTGAAGCTGGCCGTGTAGGGGTTGCGTCAGCTGAAAGTTTAAGGGCAGTTGGGTGTTTTCCTAATTATTTAATGTTGATACTATGTCATTTTACCCATGCATAGGACCCATATATAAGTGATTTTAACCCCAAAACTTACCCATGCCTAGGACCCCCAAGATTTTGTATTAATTAATCAAATCTCAAGGAGCAAGTACGTAACTTTCCTTAACCATCAAGTACAATTTTAAGGATACAATTATTAAATGGGTATGAATAGCTAAGAATTATTAGGAACATTCACAAAGTCTAATATTATCCAATGTCATATAGAGATCATCACTCTCATTATAATCATAGATGCATTCAATCCATAAAAACTATAACATATATTATCACTCTTTACTACTACAATTATTTTTTGTTCTTTTATAGATATGACTCTACAACACATATAGTACTAGGAGTAGGGTATATCGATGAAGCCCTAGGATTTAGAGTCTAGATACAATGCAAGGGCTCTTGTAAACCCTAAAACATCAATAGTGCTGCTAGTGGTGGCTGGCGCACTCAAGGAAACTTCAGAAGTCCCCTCAACAACATGTGGTATAGCAGTAAGAGTTTCAGACTTCATCATAACATGAATTCCAATAATAAGCCCTAACTCTGATGGCACTAAGCTTGAAGAAGCTCCTCCTGCACGAGCTCTCAGCTCATCTAACCTCAACTCCTCATCAACCTTAGACCTTATGAGATTTTCCAATATATATTCCCACTCCTTGTCTCTCTTAATGTGCTTTCTCTTCTTTGATTTATTCCTTTCCTTATCTTTCTCACAAGGGTGCTTTCTCGGTACTTTAGGGAGCTCACTCCATAAGTCAATAGATGACTCTTCCCCCTCCAATTCCTCAATATCTTGAATTGGGAACACCTTTGTTGTCATCTCTGTAGATATGTGGGCTCAAAATCCCAGAGGTAAAAAGAGGATTGTACAAGAGCACTTAATGCATAATCTCCTAAGTTCACATGTATTGCATCATTTCCCAAGTTCACTTGTTGATGTCCATATAAATCTTCATTTTATTTTTTTCTCTTTATTTTTTGCCATAAAAGATTTGCAAAATTATAAGAATTAAATAGGAAAGGGCAATGAACGTGAAAACAACAATAGTATTAAAAATATATAGAGGAACTTTATATTTTATTGTGACTTCCTTAACTTTGCTATGATGACCACCAAGTCAATTTCCCTTTTTTGATCTTTTGAGCATTTAAAGCTTTCATATAGAGACCTCAGGTCATTTATGACTTGTTGGGACTGACATTTTTCTTAACGGGTCGTTCATTTAGGTTTTGTGCAAATGTCCATGATTTGAAACGTTTGAAACTTAAACGGTTGAATTTGGTCGAAAGTATAGGAAGATGTCCTCAGAATGCAATTCTGATGATTTCATCAGTAAAATAAGGAATGAGATTAGGTCCAAATTGGTGTAACCCTCCTCTTCCCAAGCACCTCCTTCTAGATTCCTCTCAGTTATTGCTCCAAGAACCTTCAATAAACTCAAAGCTGCTGGAGAGAGGACTATTCTTGAGGAGAGAAAACTCTCCACAAATGAAGTCATGAACGATTACCCATTTATCTGAGACACTATTCAATTCTATAAGATTGAGGGATTCACGTAGTAAAAAAACCTTTATATTACTTCTTTGGTCTAGAGTTCTGCATTGCCTAGGCTCAGGCCTTCCAAAATAAGTGGAAATATACAGTTTTGAAGCCGTTTGAAGAAGTGGAGGTATGCAACAAGAATGTACAATGCAATGATGGGGAAATTAACACTGCACTGGGGGGTACTTGAAATTTCAATTAGATTTGTATTCACTCCAGATGAGACATAACTTAGACTTCTTAAAATAATGGTTGGCTCCCTTGATTTCTGATTCTTTTCCCTTCTGTATGGCCGATGGTACTCGAATCGAGAAGAAGGATTTGAATATGGTAGCGCAATATTGGTTTGGCTTCATCAACAATAATATTATACCCTCGCAAAATGTGTCGATCCTTCACCATCCAAATGTGGTCTTGGTGGGTACGAGCATTGATAGGGAGACCATTCATGTTGGTGAGTTTAGAGCTGATGAGATATTGATGGGGGATAGGCAGGAGAAGACCTCTCTGTCATTTCCAATACTGATTACACAACTCTGTGAAAGGGCAAGAGTCCTTATAGGGTAGCTATAGATAAGGGGGTCACCCCGACATCTTCCAACGACATTAAGAGGATTGAGGCTTGGTGCTTTTGGGATGATGCGGCTCAGAAGAAGACGCCACCACCATACATAACGCCCGTGGTTGATCTGACCATACTAGCAGCTGAGGCTAGCACACCTGCTCCTTCTGTGGAGCAAACATGTATATTATCCCATTCTTCTATGCCTTATACATTTACTACTTCTGTATCTGCTTCTACTTCTGTTGTGAGACCTACCTCCACTCCTATCACCCATCCCACATTGACCCAGGCTATGATTTATCACATGGATACCCTTGCCTGTTTGGAGGATGTTAGAGCCGCACGGGTTGAGACGAACATGTTCAGGATCATTAATAGGGCTATTAAGATAGCCTTGGCTCCGTTTAGAGGCAACATGAGTTTGTGTGAGGGGTTGTTAGAGGGACATTGTGTGATGTTTGATAACCTCACTGCGAGACTTGAGGCCCAAGAAAATGCCAAGGGTAGTTCTGGTGCATTAGACATGATGAGAGAGAAGCTTTCTACCTTGTGAGTGGAAGTGATTCAGTTGCAATCTGTACATATTTCTATGCTATTGGGTGAGGTTTGTCTACAAGATACACCTACCTCTATGCCACCCTAGATGCCAGTAGCGAGCCTCTTCGTAGTAAGAAACCTAAGATAGTTGTGAGTGTTGTCGTTGATGTTGATGATGATCTTAAGAGGGTCGAGGATGAGTTGGCCGAGGATATGGATGAGGAGGAGTTAAGGAGAGAGGAACATGGGAATACACAGACTCTCACCTAGATGTAGGAGACCGAGAAAGTCATTTTTCAGGCGGCCCTAGAGAGATCCCTTTGGGAGACTTCAGAGGTTGGTCCTAGTGGTGTCTCTTCAGACTCTACCATCCCTCCGAGTGTTGAGACGGGCATTGATGCCTCAGATGAGTGTTCATTGCTGCCTTCACTGATCGATTGTCAAGCATTAATGCCCCTATTGAGGCTTCCAACACAAGACTCCAGATGAAAGAGCTTCATTGTCCTAGCCTGTCAGGGGGACCCTTTTATCTCAGCCTCCTGTACTTTTCTAAATATCGCACTAAGGACACTACTTGTTTATTTTATGTGATGTGATCACCTTCGAGCCAATATTCCCCTTCTTGACTGTACTTTATTATTTTGAGTTTGGATGATTGCATTACTTTACTTTTGTTTATATTATAGTGTTTCTTTTGGTTGAGTTCATCTCTAGTATGCAATTTGTTCTCTCTTAATTTTGCAACCCCCCATTAGTTTTTAAAATTATGAAATGTTTGATGGTTTCATTGATAATGATTTGAAAATCGATTGTGTTGGATATCGATGTCTTGAATAGTACTCATTATAAGCATGATGTAGAGTGTTGGTGTTGTGAGAATAAACTCGATATGGTTGCACTTTTGAGCGATCTCTTTGAGCCTTTTGTTGACTAGTTGTGTTTTGATATGAGCTTTGCAATGAAAATCACACATAGACTTTTGCTCTTTTTGGGATGTGCTTGATTAACGTTTCAAGGACACTTCTTCCAATTCCAAGTGTCAACGATCGTTAGTCGGTATAATAACCCAAATAAATGAGTTGGGGTCGAATCCCACCGAGAGCAGTACGTGTTTAAGATTCAATCGGTAAGTCCAAACATGTTCGAATCAGTCATAGGAATAGACATTATCGAATAAAAACATAATTCAAATTCGGGGGTGACACGAATGTCAAATAAAGGGGATTTTGGCTTTAACTATCAGCTACAACAACAACAAATAATATGAAAATAACAATAGGGAGATGAGTTCTTAGGATATGATTCGATTACGGACTGTTATAGACAAACGGGTAGTTGCAATTATTAGAAAACAACTGTAAATTAGTGAATAAGCTAGACTATAGAGGAGATAAACTTTCTCTCGAACAGTTTACCCCGAATCAAGTCGATTTATCTCGAACATCGACAAGCATGCAAATTAAAAATAGCCTACGCTTTAGTCCATTCACTCTCTCGAGCTGAATGTGTTGAAAAGGGTTTAGGATTCACTCTCTCGAGTTGAACCCATGACAAGCCAATACCCACAGACCATCAATCAATAACCTTGGTTTTAAAACCTCTCTCTTGAGCAAGCCAAAAACACGAAGGTAGAACTGCATTTGCAACTACAATTCTTTAATTTAAACCATAATTACTAATTGAAATCACTTCTAAACAACAATTACACTAACAATTAGCAACACCCATTAGCTAAATCATCCCATAATCACATAATCACACCCCAAGAATTGGGGTTGTCGTTAGACATCAGAGAAAGATATAAATCGTTACCAAATTGTGTTTCCATCAACTGGGTATGATTAATTTCATCTTTACAAAGGTACAAATTGAGGAATCTCGAAGACCCAGTTTCAATTTCTCAAAGGTGAGAAGATTCGATTCATCAAAGCAAAGCAAAACTTGTCTCTCACTTCAAAACTCAAAATTCTAAGATAAAAGATTGTTCAGGATAAAAATTTATATCGAACTTAATGTTTGAAAATGTATTTATAGTCGCCAAAAATATGTTGCAAAGGTCCATTCGGTGTAGTAATTTGGGCTCGGTGATCCGCCCTTTGGCCCATTTAATCGCCTTTTTGCTTTCGCCTTCAGCATTCTCAAGGTCTGTAACTTTGGGTGATCTAACACTGCATCATGAAACCACTCGGCGATTCGCCAACTGCCCTTTTCTCTCGCCAACTTGATTTTCTCCTTCAGGTCTTTGCACACTGCAACTTTAGGTGAGGTAATGGCTATTTGGCGACTCGCCAAATGGACTAGGAGATCACTAGGCTCTCTTTTCATTCTTCTTTTAGCTCTCTTCGTTCCTATTTGCAAATTAGTGTACTTGCTTTGTTCCTCAATCCAAATACTTGGAAATCAAGGATTTTACATCAGTTATTGGCACAAAATAAGCATTTGAGGACACTAAATCTATCCAAATAATTCCCCAAATGCATCAAAATCTTGGACTCATCAGTGCTAAATGAGTTTATTTCAAAGTGTCATGTGTGGTGAGGTCTTACTTGAAAGCATGTGTTTGGAGTTCTAGAATTTTCCTTGTTAATCTAATTAGTTGAATTTTGGTGAATGTGAGGTGTGATCTTGGGCAACAATTCATAGAGGGAAACCCAAGTGTCTACAATTTTTTGTGACTATCATGTGAGAGTGTGCATCTATTTTGGCACCATTTGAGCCTAACCCATTTGTTGGCAAAACTAAAAGAAAGCCTCTGGAACCAAATTGTCCCTAGCTTCTCACCTAATATCCTTTTTGAAGCATTGTTAAGTTTGAAAATCAAAAAAACTTAGGACAAAAGCCTAATTTTGGTTGAGAAAGGAAGGAGGAGTAAAAGCCAAGTGAAAGGCAAAGAAAGATGAAATGAGACTCAACTTTGAAGTTTGTTACAAAAAGAGGGAACCCCTCCTTATAAAAATAAGGGAGTCATTGTAATGAAAATGCTTTAGAAAAAAGAAAATGAAAAAGAGAAGTGATGAAATAAAGGGGATTTCGAATAGATAGAGTGAAAAGTCAAAGTTTTAGTTCTCAAATGAGAAAAAATTTAACAAACTTGAGAAAATGTGAAGATGATTGCAACAAATCTTTGAAAATGTAAGGTCACCAAGCCAAATTGACCATACCTTAACTCTTAACCCCATTAGAAACCTAAATGACCCTTGAGATCTTGCATGAACTAGGTTGTATGATGATTGGACAATATGGGCAAACTTATGCAACAAAGCTTGCATGTGTTTCTGTTTAGAGAGAGTGAGAGTTGCATTGATTCCTCATATCTTTGCTGAGTTGCTTTGTGAGAGCATAGAATTTTTCATGATGTGAGGGCACTTGAATGTATTTATTGAAATGTGTAGATAAGAAGCTAAAGTGAGCTTCAGCTTGTGTTGAGACAAACTAGTAATTATTTGAAGTTTTTTTTAATCATGAAATAGTGTATCATGTTGCTGATAGTAGTCTTGCTATAGATATTTCATGTTAGCTCTCATTGAGTATTGTTGTAGACACCCTTATTGAGCTAATTTTTTTTTATTTACTTCAGGACAAGCAAAATAGTAAGTTAGGGGTGTTGATGAGTGGTAGATTTGCACTCATTTGAGGTTATGTTAGCTCAATAATTAGTGTCCTCAATACCTAATTTTGTCCTATTCTGATAAAATGTTGACGATTTTCATCTACAAAGGAAAATGGACAAGGCAAGGATTGATGTTTGAAAGAATGGCCAAAGATGCAAAAAAGAAGTGCAAACTATATATTGTTTATCACCAATCGAGAAAGGCAGGAACTACCTCACCTAAAATGACAGTGCATAACACTTCTGTCTATCGAATCAGATCGGCAAACTCCATTAGAGAAGGCGATGCGCATAATGTGAAGGGCGATCTTGCTGATCGTCTCTAAAAGTGACAGTGCAAGGAGAAAAAATCAATGCTTGAAAGGTGAACCAATGTGGTACTCGGTGATGCATTCAACATGAAAGGCTGACTCAATCAAGTTCGTTGATTGAAGTTTAAACATCTAAAGCCTAGAGCATAAAAAGGCGAGCTAAAGTGCATGATGCGATTTGCCTAACAAGCTTGGTGATCCCGACTAATGTCGCCGAATGAGATGCACATTGGGTTTTTGGCTAAATTTTGGGGAACTATAAATAGCCCAAAGGAGAGAGAAATTAAAGAGTCCCAGTTTTTGATTTTGATTCCATAGTCGAGAGTTTTGAACAATATAGAGAGAAAACACTTGATCTTTGTGAAGAACACTTTCTAGCTTTTGAGGTTTCTAATCTTTGCTCTTGAATTTTATAAATTAAAGTTAAATCCAATGTGGGTTTACTTGTTGTAATTACTTAATTTCATGTTATCCATGGCTGCTTTCATGGAAGATATATTTTCTTTACTTTTGTGATGGGTGGCTAAAAGCCCAAGATCTAGGGGTGCAATTATAGGGTTGGGTGTTGATTTCATGTAGTGGGTATTATGTTATTCTTTTTATTTTGCTGCTGCTCATACATGAATTTGAGCTAATTAGCATGGGGTTAATTTATGGGTTAAGGTTGCAAACTTAGTTCCTATTTCCGATCTTTAGTCGATCCTCGTAAGATATTAATTGGAGTGGGTAATTAGTTCGATACCAACAATTTAGGTTCCATGTTTGTAACTTGTTTAAAAATAATGGTTATGGAAAAATGTATTTTCCCTCTTTTTGCATAAATAAAAAGAATAGCGTAAGGTATTTGGTTGTTTAGTTTGACATTTAGATGAGACCGAAAAGAGATTCTATGCATAAATGCTTTGATATGGAAAGATGATTAGTGTCACTAAAGATAACATAGCCTATTCATGAATGGTCGTCACTATAGAGCAGGCCAACTACCCCTATGTGACATCGTCTTCCAACCCCCGCATCCCTAAATTTCTTCTTAACTCTTGAATTCTCTGAAGTTTAAATTTAATTGTGATAATTGATAATGAAAGCTTCATATTAAATTGGTAGAATGATCCACCCACTTTTTTTTACCATTACAAATGAGCAATTTTAAAATTCAAGTTTCTTGATAGGAATTCTCTACTATATACCATTCACTGTGGAATTCGACCTTGACTCTTTTTTGGGTTGACAATGACCTCTATCCTTTTTAATTTGTTTTAAGAAGGACATTTTAGTGTTCATCATAGGATGGCATCTAGAGTTAGGGACTTCACTAGAATTAATCCCCTGGAGTATCATGGTTCCATAGTTGAAAAAGATCCTCAAGAGTTCATTGATGATGTGTATAAGGTTTCGATGATCATGGGTGTGACTACGGTGGAAAAGGCGGAAATGGCCACTTATCAACTTAGGGGTTTTGCTCAAGTTTGGTTCAAACAATTGATGGAAGAGAGAATGGTTAATGCGGGTCCTCTTGATTGAGAAAAATTTAAGGTTGCATTCCTTGATAGATTCTTTCCCCTTGAGATCAGGGAGGAAAAGGTACTTTAATTCATCAACCTTCATCAAGGAAATATGAGTGTGAAGGAGTATGCTTTGAAGTTCCCACATTATCTCGATACGGTCCTACTATGGTTGCCGATCGTAGGGCAAAGATGAGTAAGTTTGTTTTGAGAGTGTCTGAAATGGTGGTTAAGGAATATCTTACGCCATGCTTATAAGTGATATGGACATTTCTTTTCTTATGGTTCATGCTAAACAAATCAAAGAGGAGAAACTTAAGGGAAAGTCTAGGGAGGCAAAGAGGGCTAAGACCGGTAATGGTGACTTTTTAAATTCAAAATCCGATGCATATTGTCTTTTTAGATTACAAAAAAAGGTTTTTCAGGTCAAGATTTCTCTAATGCTCCAGTCCTGAAGTTCAACAAATATATGGTGTCTAACCCTAAGCCTTAACGAGGAAATAGTGTTGGATCTTCTTTGTCTACTTCTACTAAGTGTTAAAAGAAGCATGATGGTCAATGCTTAGCCAGTACAAACAATTGCTTTAGTTTTGGTAAGAGTGGTCACAAGATGAGGGATTGTTCGTAACTTGCTACTAATGGAAGAGATGGTAGGCAAGTTTTGCCTACTCGTTTTGATTCAAGTACTCCAAAGCAAAACCTATTCATTGTACTTCAAACTCGACATGATCAAGAGGGTTCTCCTGATGTGGTTACCGGTATGTTGAAAGTATTTAATCTATACGTTTATGCTTTGCTTGATCCCTGTGCTACCTTGTGTTTTTTGACTCCTTAAGTGGATATGAGATTTGATGTTTCTTTAGATGTGTTGATAGACCCATTCTCTCTCTACTCCTATTGGTTAATCTAATGTGACAAAGAGAGTATAGAAATTATCCCGTCTCCTTATCCTATAGAATCACTTATATTGATCTTCTAGAGCTTGATATGTTGGATTTTGATGTTATTCTTGGTATAGTTTGGCTCCACTATTTTTATTCTTCTATTTATTATAGAACTCAAGTGGCCAATTTTCAGTTTCCTAATGAGCCCGTCCTAAAATGGAATGGGGGAAATTCTATACCTAAGAGTCAGTTTATTTCTTATCTTAAAGCTAGAAAATAATAATTTCTAAAGGTTGCATATATCATCTTGTTCGGGTTAGGGATACGGATTCTAAAACCCCTATTCTTGAGTCGGTCCCCGTTGTAAATAAGTTTCTAGAAAGTGTCTCCTAATGATCTACCCGGTGTTCCTCCTGAAAGGGAAATAACCTTCAATATTGATCTTCTCCTAGATACTCAACCTATCTCTAATCCTCCTTACCTTGTTGCCCCGGTAGAACTTAAGGACTTAAATGAGCAATTGAATGATTTGTTTGATAAGAATTTCGTCTGACCGAGTATCTCCCAATGGGGTGCTCTAGTTTTGTTTGTTCATAAGAAAGATGGTTCACTTCAAATATGTATTGATTACTAGAAATTGGTCACGGTTACCATTAAGAATAAGTATCCTCTCCCAAGGATTGATGATTTGTTTGACCATTTCCAAAGAGCGAGTCACTTCCCTAAGATTGACCTCCAATCGGGCTATCACTAATTGAGGGTGAAAGAAAGTGACATTCCAAAGATGAATTTTTGAACTCAGTATGGTCATTATGAGTTTTTGGTAATGTCATTTGGTTTGACTAATGCTCTGGATGCATTTATCGACTTAATGAACATAGTATTTAGACAGTATCTTGATATGTTTGTGATTGTGTTTATTGATGACATTTTGATTTACTCACAGAGTGAGGATGAGCATGTCAATCATTTGAGGATTGTGTTACAAGTCCTCAAGGACCAACAACTATTTTTCAAAGTTTAGTAAATGCGAGTTTCAATTGAGATATGTCGCTTTTCTTGGTAGCAATATTTCCAATAAGGGTATTGAGGTAGATCGTTAGAAGACAGAAGAAGTTAAGAATTATCTTATACCTCTATCCCCTTCTTATATTCGAAGCTTCTTGGGCTTGGACGGATATTAAAGAAGGATTGTGGAAGGGTTTTATTCAATTGCCTCTTCATTGACTAAATTGACCCAAGAGAAGGTTAAGTTCTTATGGTCAGAAGCTTGTGAGAAGAGTTTCCAAGAGTTGAATGATAGGATCACTTTAGATCATACTTTGACTTTACCAAAAGGATCGAATGGTTTTGTGGTTTATTTTGATGCTTCACAAATTGGTCTTGGTTTTTTTTTTTTATGAATAATGGGAAAGTTATCGCTTATGCTTCAAAGCAACTTAAGATTCACTAAAAGAACTATATCCTTCCCATGATTTGGAATTGGATGTGGTTGTTTTTGCCTTAATGATTTGGAGGCATTATCTATAGATTTGATGTCCCTATTGATGTCTTTACCAACAACAAAAGTTTGCAGTACGTGTTCAAGCAAAAGGATCTAAATCTTCAGCAACGTCGATGGAAAGAACTTTTAAAAGACTATGACATGAGTGTCCTTTATCACTCGAGCAAAGCTAATGTGATGGCCGATGCCTTAAATCAATTGTCGATGAGTAGTGTTGCACATGTTGAGGATCGAAAGAAAGAATTAGTTCGTGATATTCATAGACTATATCAACTAAGTATTCATTTGGTAAATTCTGACAAGGGTGGTATTGTTGTTCAAAATGGTTCGACATCGTCTTTTATGTTGGATGTGAAAGGCAGGCAAAGTCTTAATCCAATTTTTGTTGAGTTAAAGGAAGAAGTGCTTAAAAAGTCAATTGAGGCTTTCACCTAATGGGGAGATGGTGTGCTTCAATATCAAGGTCGTTTGTGTATTCCCAATGTTGATGATTTGAGGGAACAAATTTTATCAAAATCCCATAGTTCTCGGTATTCTATTCAATCACGAACCACCAAGATATACCGCGACTTTCGGGAGGTCTATTAGTGGAATAAAATAAAGAAGGATATTGCAGAATTTGTGGCTAAGTGTCCTAATTGCCAGCATGTGAAAATTGAGCATCAAAATTTGGGAGGTTTGTCCCAAGATATTAGTATTCCTACTTGAAAGTGGGAAGACTTGAATATGGACTTTATTGTTGGTTTATCCCGCACCCGGTGGCAACATGAATCGATTTGGATTATGGTGGATCGTATGGCGAATTCGGCTCATTTCATTCCCTTAAAGTTTCTTATTCGGTGGAAGATTGTACAAAGTTGTATCTAAAGGAAATGGTTAGGTTGCATGGAGTGACCCAATCCATTATCTCCAATCGTAGTACACAATTTTCTTCTCAATTTTGGAAGTCTTTCCAAAAGGGTCTTGACACTCGTGTCCAAGTTAGTACGACCTTTCATTCTCAAACCGATGGGCTAGAAGAGCATACATCCAAACTTTGGAAGCTTTGTTGAGAGCTTGTGTGATTGATTTCAAGGGTAATTGGGATGATCCTTTTCGTGTGATTGAGTTTGCATATAATGATAAATATCATTCAAGTATTGGTATAACTCCATTTGAGGCTCTTTGTGGTCGGAGGTGTAGATCTCTGATAGGTTTCTTTTAATTTTATGTGGTTGGTTCAATAGGTCCCGCGTTGGTTCATGAGGCTATGGAAAAAGTTCAGCTAATAAGAGAAGGGTTGAAAACAGTTCAAAGTCGACAAAAGTCCTACGCCGATGCTAGAATAATATATCTTGAGTTTGATGTTGATGATTGGGTTTACTTAAAAATTTCACCTATGAAGGGCGTAGTGAGGTTTGGTAAGAAAGGGAAGCTTAGTCCCTTTTATGTTGTTCCTTATGAAGTGTTGAGATGGATAGACAAGGTGGCTTATGAATTAGATTTGCCCTCCAAATTATCGTCGATACATTTGGTATTCCATGTGTCCTTATTGAAGAAGAACATTGGAGATCCGACCTATATTGTACCATTAGAGAGTCTTGGTATAAAGGAAAGACTTTTTCATGAAGAAGTTCTGGTTGAAAATTTTGACCGACAAGTTTGAAAGTTGAGGAACAAGGAAGTTGTATCTATAAAAGTGTTATGGATGAATCAAATGGTTGAGGGTGCTACTTGGGAGGACAAGGCAGATATGGTGTCTCAATATCCTTATATCTTTCCCTCCATTCCTACTCTAGCATGAGGTATTTAGCTCCTCATGGTTCTTTCTTTCAGATTCATGTGTCTTAGTCATTCTCATGTTTCCATATGCATACATGTATATTTTATGAATTGATGTTTTGAGTAAGTTTTAGCTTGGAGTCGATTTTCCTCCTTGGTTATGTGCATTTAAGAAATTACATTCATGTTGGGTTGCTAGATCTTGTTCCCCTACTCTTTTCATGCTAGCTTGATTCCCATTCGCAGATGAATGTTCCCAAGGGGGAGATCATAACACTTTGGAATTTGAAAAAGGTAAGGCGGGTTGAATGGGAAGGTCTACAGACCCTAGACAAACTATGAACCTTTCATGGAGGCCTAAATGTCCCGCGAAGAGGGTTGGGATGGCCATTTAAGGGAACTTAATTTTTTTGTCCCTCTGGTTCACGACCCCCTTCACGGACCATGAAGGGATAAATAGTCCGTGAATGCTCCCATATAGGTCTCCCACCAACTTTTAAGTTAGGGCTATTTTAGTCTTTCCCTATGCATCTAGTACGTACTATTTGTCATTTTAACTCTTATTCTAAGCCCTATATAAGTATTTTAGGTCCTAAAAATACCCATTCTAAATTCATTCTCCTAAATCCTAAATTCCCTCCAAGTTCTTCCGCAAAGTTCTCTCTAAAGATAAAGAAGAAGAAGCTTTGGTTTCATTTCAAGATCTCCAATCCACCTTTGCTTTTGGGACTTGATAACTAAGGTATGCTAGTATTCGCCTAAGGAGTCCTTTTCTTCATAGAGTTCTTAAGATCTTCTACTTTACTAGTTAAATTCTCAATCTAAAGTTAGTGTTTTATTCAATCTTTTGTGTTCTCTTCAATAATGATTTTATTGATTAATTTCTATCTTTTAATGCATGAACTAAATAGATCCCCTTCTTTTTTTTCTTTGAAAAAAGCAGTAAGGAGTAGGAGATTAAGCTCTTGTATGAGACTAACCAACTACCGACCGTTCCGACACGCCCTTGACCATCCTAAGATATTCCATGCTTTTAACCCAACTCAAGACGAAGAAACTTATTCAATGGTCACCGCTAACCGCTTTTGGTCCCAAATCTTTGGGGTTTCTTTGGGATTGGTGATCTATAAGATCATTTGGCGAGGTTCAACTCTTTACGTGGGCATATTTCTGGAAAATCAAAACTGGTTTTGTTGAGGAACGAAGTAGCCCATCGGTTACTTGCATTTCTCTTGTTGAAGGATTTACATACTTTTGAGTGTAATTCACCTGAACCCATGCAGGATCCATGATTTTAGAATATGAAGACATGATATATCTTGTGAAATATGAACTGGTGAAGATATACAAGTCTTTATGAAATTGATGTAAATGAATTGAGGATGCTTTTAGATGAAAGTAACGTTGATATTGTGAAAGGTTTTCTCACATGCTACTATGATCATTATTGCGAAATGTTTTCACACATAAGGATTCATAAGGTTTAAAGGTTTTCTCACCTAAAGTAAATCAAATTTTAGGTGCAATTCTAAATAATTTTAGCTTGTATTGGTTGATTAATTATGCCTTTCCATGGATGATAAAATGAATATGATTAATGAATATTATATGGGATATTACTTACACCAAGGGGATGGATCCACGTAAGCTAAAAGTTATGGTCCTTACCTTGGCAAGTGCGACATCTCTTTTTGGTGTGGGATAGACACCAGATTCCGTGTTTAGCTCACGTGGTATTTGTCTGTTAATGGTAAACTTCCCACAATAATGAGCTAGATTACTTCTAAAGTATCTCACCAAGTGTTTTAAATATTTTAAGCTTGCATTGACTAGGATTATGAGTTGTGTTTCTAACCTCTTATCTTGTGCATTACCTTGGTCATTGAATGCCATGCAAAGTTCTTTCTGTATGATTTCATACCTTTTATGCATTGCTATCATACTTAGTATATTCCATCTACTAATGCATACTTACACCTACATTGTTTCACTAATGTAGGGTCCGACTCTTCTACTTTGCATACTTGTTTCTAGTTGATCTCTCTCTTGGAACTTGAAGATTGGTGAGTCTTCATGTTCCCAGGCTTAAGATAGGTTTACATACTTTTCTTTATTTTTATTTTCAGACATTTTATGTGGTATATGGGTTACGTCTCAACCACTTCTAATGATTTATTAGATGGCTTGTCGAGACTATGCTAGACTCCCATGTTGTCAAACTCTTTTATGGTATGAGAATGTTACTTTTGAAATCTTTATTTCTATTATCTTGTATGATGTACACTAAGTGGCTTGTTTAGGGTAACCCTAGGGTATACTTTTGGTCGTGACACTTTAGATTGTAATTTATCTCCCTCATCTATGTGAAATTCCTCCCAGTAGGGCTTGTATTGTGTTCTTCTTCTGTTGTTGGTTCTTGTGACCTTAGTGGCGTATCATAGCTGTAGATGTTTCTTAGTTGTAACATGGACTAGAGTAGGATGATTGGGGGTAGGGCATTGTACCTTTACTTTTGCCCTATATATTCAGAAGCTCTTTTTTGATATGTTTGCTTGTTGTTTGGCAATAGGCCTGTAGTATTTTTTCTCAATCTTGTGATACTTATTAGGCTTCAGGCCATGTTTGAGAACCAGTTGGACCCTAGGTTAGTACTCTCCACCTTGGTTGCGTGGTTTGGTTGGACTGATAATGACTTAATTGTGAGTGTCTTGTTTGAATTCTAGTGATGGCGTGCATTGCATTCGTTGTTCACTCTCACGAGTTTTGTGGTACGACCCTAGCTCATACATTAGAAAATGTTTATCATTCATGCTGAAATATTATTTTCACTTAGCTTTTATTCTAAACTAGTTTTAACGAGAGTTGTACCACCTAGATCACTTAATTTATAGATTTTGAGATTTATGAGGCGCCTATGACGTGCTCCCTTTTTACTTGAGATATTAGAGGAATCTTGGATACACTAAGTTTCAACTTTACTAGCCTGCATATCAACATCCTTTTCTAGCATGATTTTTGCTAGTCATGACCCTCTACAGGGTTGATCACAATTTTTGCTGCCCGACTCTCCTGGGAGTTTCATATACGGTGAGAGGCTCGGGCTCTATGCTCTTTAGCTCGGCCGCTCCTATTGATTGATAATTAACTATTCGCAGGTTAGAGGCCTAGACTTATCCTATACGGAGTTGACACACCCCTGAGAGCCTTTTCTTTAGCTGGGCAGGCCAACACCACTTGGAGTATACTATTTAGTTGGGCGACGCTGATTGACGGCCTTAGAAGTTTAATATTTTGCTGGGTGGACCTCATTAGTTACTAAAGGTTACAAATTATTACAGAAGGTCATACTGTACACTACAACATTTTAGGCCTACGGCCACCCCAGTAAAGTGTAGCCTAAATTAGCAAAAAATGTGGCCTTTGATAAAAGGCTATACTTTTGGACTTTAAGCAACGCTTTTTAGGGGGTAGCCAAAAGAAGCATAACCTTTGACATTAGGCAACACAATGTCGCCATAACAGCTACACTTAAAAAGCGTGGCCAAAGAGGTACAAAGGGAACACTTTGTAGTAATTCATTAGCAACACTTTTTATTGGATTATACTACACTTAGAAGTGTGGCCTTTGCTTTGTTATTGGCCACATTTAACAAGTGTTTCCTTTTATATCTAGAACAACACTTATAAGTGTGGTAATGTTGTGTAGAATTTTTGTAGCCACAATTTTTCATTTTTAAGAATAATAATTTTTATTTGCATATACTCAATAATCACATAATTAAATATATAAGTGATCTAAAGCACAAAATTAGCTAATAAATAAATCGAAGCTATATATTTTGAATAAGCTTCAAAAAACATGTCTTGTACAACCAATACTTAGAAAGTGATTGCTTAAAGATCTCTACTATCAATAAATTCCAAAAAATCAAATGCATTGAAACAATATGACAATAGTACAAAAACTCTTCATCGTTCAATACAATAGATCAAATTTACTTCTAGCCACTATTCAAATTCAATTACCGGCATTTTCCTGCACATTCAAAATAAAATTATAAGTTAGTGAAATAAATCATGTATTTAATATGCTCAATACAAGTCATTTTTAACAATATTTCCCAGCCCCTTCCCAATGTAGTGATACTGTCATGAAAAACAGGACTCTTAGTTGCTATTAAAACATGTATTTCATATGCTAATAAGATGTGACAGTAAGTAACTACAACAAAATTCATAAATGTTGCAAAGAAATTGTGCACACCTTCTCATAGTTGTTGAATATAGCTGGAAATAAGAAAAAGAGGAAACTAAATTTACGGTGAAACGATGACCAGTAGGCAAAGCTGAAGGTGAACCAGACCTTGGATCCAATTCCATTAGTATCCTAGTACCAACACAAAGCAAGTAGCGTTGCCGGGCTATCCCGAACCTGATGACAAATAATAAGTTGGTGCAATAGCAATCATCATTTCTATCTAGTACAAATCAAAGACAGATTCTTGAAGTATAACAATATATAATGGCCCGTCTTATTTATTCCTCAAGTCAGCAAAAAAAAAAAAGAAACTATAGCCCTAGAGAGAAGAAAACTAATGGATCATTACTTAGGAATGGAAAATAAATTAAAACAACCTGAATAAATGAAACCAGCTCTAAAGCAATGTTGTGGTAGTACTGCTACACTTCTTTGCCAATTGTTATGCACTAGAATGGTTCACATTTTCTGGAGATTTTGAGATGAATTGCATTCTCTGCATATAGAGTTCCTCAGTCCTTTGAGGAGGATGACATTGAGAACTCTATATGCAGTTGGTGTTTTAAAGAAAAATTAACATAATGACTGAGGCAAGATCTTTTTTATTTTCGCGGACATAAAGCTGCTGATATATGTTGGTCGCCATAATCTGAATGCTTAGATTTGCAGGACATAGCATTGAATTTACTGGTTATAGAATTGCAAATAATAACATATGAAAGAGGAACTTTCATATGCTGCTACCAAGCTTTTTATTGGGTTATCTACCTTCGTTTCATTTCCAATGTCATTTTTTTTGCTAGTAAAACCTCTTTCTTCTTCTCTTGATTAGAATCAGAGTTGCTACTTGCTACAGGAATAACTTGTGTACTTGAGATGGAATTACTCCCATCAGACCCTCTAGAAACATTCTTCTTCTTAGGCTTGACTTCTAAAACCCGTTTTAGTAAATCTTGCTACCTGTAGACCAGTAAATATCTTAGTTTGACTCCTTGGATATTTGAACACAAAAAAGTACCAAGATGAAAAGATTACTCACCTTCTGTTTACTGGGGCACAAAAACTAGGAGAAAAAAAGACAAGGGAGAAGACATGGAAATAAAATGAGTCCAAAGTAAGAATGTAAAATTAATAAATTGTACCTGATTCCACTTTTTGGCTTGGGCTCAACACGAAGTGGCATAGGAATAGATGTAGGTGAAGAATCAACAACAACTTTGTTTAAATTAGTTAAGCAATACCTAGAAGATGTAAATGGTTATACAACTTGATAACTGTACATATCTGTCAGTTTTAGGGGATAAGTTTTATGTGTCCCCAATTTTCGCAAACCACAACACACCCTCTCTGCTGGCAAAGCTAAAATCCAACGGGGTAAATCATCAAATCAAACTTGTATGTTGGTTAAATAATCTTCATACACCACCTAGATGTATTATAGATTTATCACTAATATGAATTTATCTGCTCATGTAACATTCACCAATAAATAACAAAATAACTAAGAAGTTGATCTCAGCAACCAAAAAGTCAGTTACTTGAAAAGTCAACCTCCATGTAAACCTTATTCAATCAGATTATCCACATCAAAACCCTAAAAAAGATTGAAATTTAGGAAAGATTTCTAAAACGTAATATAGATAAGAACCTTGATGAAATTACATCTCTAAGAAAGAGCTGAAGCTTCTCCATGGTGGCAGGATGTTGGGCGACGAGCCGATTGGAGCCTTCTTTTGCTCCAAAATCACCATATAGAATTTCTTTAGCTAACCTGTTAGAATTAGAATAAAAATATCAAAAATTTCAAAAATTGATTCAAACATAAAAACAACTCAATTGATTAATCAATCGAAAAGACGTAAAATCGAAGGAAAGAGAACTCACAAATAAGTTCATTAATCGATCAAAAAGGCATGAAAATGAGGAAAAGAGAACTCACAACTCAGTTGGTTAATCGATTGAAACAACTTGATGATTCTTCTTCAAAGAGATCGAAATCTAAATTAGGGCTTGATCGATTTATTGAGAAAACTTGTTAGGAGAGAATTTTGATGGAGAGGAGAAGTATGAATCAAATGAAGAAACCTCCTCAAATCGATATGTTTTTTGTAGTGGTCGTTCTTCAATTTATGAGGATGTTCTTGAGAAAATTCATTGGAGAAGAAGGTGCCGTTCTTCAATCAGTGAGACCTAAAAATTATGATTTTTTTTCTGATTTGAGGGGAAAAGAAAGATTTATGTTTTATGAATTGTTTTATTTTTGTCCAATAAAAATTGGAGGGAGAGTTTAAAATGTTGGAGGGAATATAATATTTTAATGAAAAGTTTAAGGCCACATTTGTAATGTGTCCTTTTTACAATTATAAAAATAGGACACTTTAAAAGTGTGGCCATATATGTAAATAGTTGTTGTCAATTATATCATACTGTAACAACACTTATAAGGTGTAGCCTATACCATTATAGAGTACGCTTTACAAGTGTTGCCAATATTATCGTAGCTAAAAGTTAAAAACTTGGGTTATGCTTTAAAAGCGCACCCAAAAATATTTTAGGCAACACTTTACAAGCGTTGTCCAGATTTAGTGTGGTCGTAGGCCTAAAATATTGTTGTGGTAATGCATTCATATGCATTGCCTATCAGTAGTGTACTTTTTTGGTGATTGCACCCTCTGGTTTGTAAGGGTGAGTTGGGTTATGTTTGTTGTTTGTACCTTCTGGGCTTATAGGGTTTGGTTAGGTTATTGCATGACTATATTTTGGTCTATGTGATTGATTATCAAATAGCTGATAGGTTTTGGTTTTAGAATTGTGGTTGTGAGTCTTCCTGATTCTGTCACAACCCAAAGTATACCCTAGGTGCAACATGACGTATATGACCCTAAAAGGCCCTACAAAATCCACTTATCATACATCTTATAAGAAAATAAATTATCAAGAGTTAGTTTAAGAGACAGTTTCAAAACATAAAAGCTGAGCAAATGTAGCAGAAGTCTAACATAGTCTCAAAGCCATCTAGTACATCAAGAGTGATCGGGACGTAACCCATGCATCACATACAATACTAAAAATTAAAGGCAATAAGAAATAAAAGCTCAGTCCTTGAAACATGAGGACTAACCAATCTTCAATCTACTAAGTGATTCCTAGCGACAGAGATGTGAAACATGAGCGTCGGACCCTACATTAGTGAAACAATGTAGGCAAGAGTTGCTATAGTACATGGAATGTACCAAGTATGACGGCAATGCAGAAAAGATATGGAATCATGCTCAAAGGACTTTTCATGACATGCAATGACCAAGCTAAACCATAAGATAAAAATGGGTTTGAAAACATAAGTCATAAAACATGGTCAATGCAACCTAACATCTTTAAAACATATGTGAGATACTTCTTGAAATAACCTTAGTTCATAACAACAAAAACATTTATACTTCACTCTCAAAGAAAATCTTAAATCATTTTCATAACATGCCTATCTTCATAAACTTATCTTTCATGAAAGCTTCATGATATGATCAATTCTAGAAAACATGGATTTCACATGGGTTCATGGGAATTCAACTTGGAATCATGAAAATACATCAATTCATGCATAAAATGACATAAAACAATCAATTTGATCATGATTGAAAAAATCCCATGAGATTGAGTAAAACCCTAACTTCTATTGGAGATTCTACCTTGTAAAAATTGGAGAATTTAGGAACCCTATGGAGGAAAGGACTTCATAGGTGAATACTATCATACTTTCATACCAAGAGCGTACAATTAATGGTGAATTTGGAGATTTGACCTTGAAACCCTAGTCTTCTTCTTCATGCTTTACAGAGAGAAATATTTGAGGAAGAAAATTGATCAACTTTGAGACTTTAGAAGAATGAGTTCAATTGGGAAAATTTCGGGGTAAGATTTTTTATATAGGGTCTATAAAAGAAGGTAAAACGACATGGTACTGGGTTATAATAATTAGGAAAAGACCTAAAAGCCCCTTTAGAAATAACTGCCGAACCTAACAAATGGCATGACCTACGGTCCGTAGGTCCCACCATGGACCTTCCTGGTTGACCGTTGGTGGTTTATGAGACCACCAACTTTGGACCCCCATGTACGATATGTGGGTTCACCTACGGACCGTACACCACAACCATGGGTCCCAACTTTTGATCCTTAAATTTTTCTAAGTCTGGGACTCACCTACGAGACCTACTTATGACTCGTGCATTGAATGACTGACCGTTTTGGTGAACTGTATGAAAGTATTGAAAATTTAATATTTTTAGAAAACATGAGCTTGCCACCCATGGACAGTGTGTCAGACCACGACACTCGAGAACCATTGTTGGTCCCCAAAAGAACCTTCATCATGGCTGACTACAAGCGGAAGACTAACTCAAGAATACATAAACATTAAATTGAAATAAACGTTTAAAAACAATTTACTAAATCTCAAAATTTCGTTGAATATACTGAGTATGAAACATAAGTTCTAAATAAAATATCTTAAAACTAAAAGACTCGCCAAAACTATCTATATATGAACCTTCTACTATACAAAGATAAGTGTCAGGCCAAGACCCACGAAACCTCAAAACTACTAACTCAAAAGTAACTGTGAAGTCCTCTGTACAAGGAGGCTCACCAAAGCTAACTGGAGTGTTGAATGATCTCAACGAAGCACCTGTTGATAATCATGAACACATATATCTACATCATAAAAGGATGCAGGTCGAAAGACATCAATACATGGAATGTACGAGTATGTAATATGGTTGAGTAAACAAATAACTGAACTGAAAGGACAACAATAGATAACAATATACTAAAGCTGAATATAAAGAAATAAAAGAGTTAAATCATTTAAAACTTTACAAAATACTTTCTCATCTTTGAACTCAGCATAATAAGTGATATCTAAAAATACATTTTAACTCTATTAGGAGATTCTTTAACAGACAACCATCACTATGAGCTACATGATGATACAACGTCTCACCCATACTACCAGAACTGTCCTATACCTTGTCGGGATATAGGACACCTCAACTAAGTGGATCCATTAAGCCATGCTTAAAAAGCAATAAGGAATCTTCTAAAATGTATGACCCTTTACCCATGTTGGCATACATAGTTTATGAGTGATATGAGTTGTCTGAACTCTCCCCCATATTTGTGCTCAATACTACTCCTAATAATATATACACATGCTCATATGTTTAAAAACAACATAACTCTTCCTCCGGTTTGAGATAATTGCTCAAACTACCCTCTTAAAAGAGGTAACTGCTCTTGAAATATCTTTTGAACTCATAACTCATTTAGAAATCTCAGTTTCTCTTTTATCAATGTAAAAATTGATACATCTAGGAGTACATAGTCCCCTTACACTCTTACTCAATTTATACTTGAAAACTCTTTCTAAAAAACATATCAAAATCATATTTTAATATGATCATTGATAACTCGGGAAGTCATACTGCATAAACATTAATGGTATATCTAATTACCATACTGTTCATACATTGATGACATACTCGAATGTCATAATAATCATGTTTTAGAAACTCTTTTCTAAAAACTCATCTCTACTTTCTCAAAACTCAGTTTCAGAATTCAAGTGCTGGCATTAAAAAGCTTTTCAAAATTTGACTCAAATCATAGGGCTCATCCTGAAATATAGACATGAACAAATCAACTCTACGATCTCAATAACAATATAGAAACTCAATAATTAGGAATAATTTTTTTAAAAGAAACATGAACTCAAGAACTGAAAATTAACTTATCTCAAGAATACTCAAATCTAGAGAAATAATCCTAGATTACTCTTTTACTGATCTGAAAGTAGATGTAGGGTGTGAGGATGAACTCGTCCAACACTATGATAGCCTTAAATAACTGGAAGAATAAGGTTCTTGAAGAATCTTTACGAATCATGAAGATGAACTTGATTAGAAGCATTGAAACCCTAGCTTGAAGGAAAAAAAAATCAAGAAACCTTTCTTGAGATTTCTTGAATTAGTTTCGTGAAATCTCTATGGCCAAGAACTATGATTTTCATTAGAGATTCATAATTGTATGGAGGAATTTGAGTTAGAAAGAATGTAATTCTTAGAGAAGGACTTACCTTGAAGAAGAATCTTGAATTTTTTTTTGAAAGAATCTTGAAAAAGATTGAAAGAATCTTGAATGGAGTCTTCTACTTTGTTTTTTCCTTAATGTTTTGTCTTAGGGTTTGAGAGAAATGAGAATGATGGATTAAAAGATGGAAATAGGATTGTTTAAGGCTTTATAGGAGTTAAGAAATCCGTATTAAGGTTTTCCTAGTTGTATCAGGAGAAGAAAATTATCTTATTTAGAATTTTTCCTGCGTCTAAAACTGAACTGTACTACATCAGTTAATAAAATGGTCATAACTTTTTACTAATAAATTGGATTGATGTGAAATTGGTGGCGTTGGAAACAAGATTCAAATACCTTTAATTTGATAGGTTATGGACCACGTAACTCTTTATATTCTAAGAGATATGGTTGTTTGAAGTTGACCTAAGTGGAATCTTACATCAAAACTTAATCGATAAGGAAACTTTCAACTCTACTTTATGCTAGGGGATTCTAGTGACCTTAATTCATATCCAAATTATTCCCACACTAAAGAATTTGCCTTTACACATATGGGAAATTTATAAATCACCCAATAGGACCCTACAAGTAAATGAAGAACGGTTCGAGTCTTAACTTAGAAATTTTCGAGGTGTTACAATATCTCCCTCTAGGGATCATTCGTCCTCAAATGACAACTGGTCTGATAATGGAAAGGGGTTACTCTTACTTTATTCAAGTCTAACTCGGAATCACAAAGTACTTAACATAGAGTGATTATTCTGATCTAAATCACAAGATTCGGGTTCTATACCTCTGTAGGAAATCTCATCCTAAGAACAATACTCCTTACCGCTACATTCAGCTAACCCTGAGCTCATATCACGAAACACCTAATGTATCACATATTGTCCACATGTTAACAACAACATATTCAAGCTTAGAACCATAACCACTCCATAGTCTCCTACTAACCCACTTTCTAAGAACTTATCATCTTCTCATCATCTCTACTAACTGAGCTTTCATGCATTACCAAAAGAAAGCTGACTTAGTACTCATTGCAAAACTTTATCTCCTTCTTCCTCCACATTCATAACCTTAGATGGAATAAACATACCATTACTATCACAATAAGAAATAGCAATCCTCTCTTCCATCATCACACAACTATTATCAACAACACCACTCTCCAAAACTAAAAAGGATTACTGAAAGGACTTTAGGGCAAAAGATCATAAGCACGATTAATTCAAGAATTCTGATATAAGAATATGCATGACATAATGTTGCTAGCCATTGATAGTAAATCATGAATTTGTGAGACTAAACATATCATGAGACAAGATTGCTTATATGAATAGGTTCATAGCATGGGATTGATATCCACAACTTTATGGATTAAGCTCGAGGTTACTGGGCTAAAGTCTTTACCCCCTCATTCTGGAAACTGAGCATAGATGTGAATCTCTCTGAAATGTATGAGAATAGGTCATAGACACAATTCTGATATAAGGAATATCCACAAGATATTGCAATAACTTTGCTTGAGGAATATGCAAGATTATGAACAGATTAATATATCTCTAGAACTCTTTTTGAAGGCATCACTATCTCATCCTCAACACTTGACTTGATTTCTCATCGTATCATTTCTCCCTTAGCTCTGAGGCTGACACTTTAAAGCTATGGATCTATTCCATTATGTCTAAGCTGGTCTACATTCCTTTTTCTCTAATACTCGGGAAAGGCTTATCCCATGGCTACTAAACTCTCCATAAGTAGGTACTAAAACTCCTTTTAAGACCTCTTTCCAAGATACTTCTCTTAACCTCTTCTTATTGGCTTATAAGGCGTACCACCTGGATCACATTATTAACTGATTTTGAAATTTATATGGCGTCAGTGACTAGCTCCTTTTTTAATTGAGATATTAGTGGCATCTGGGATGTTCTCAATTTATACTTGACTATTTGGTGTGTCGATGCCCTTTCTTTCATGATTTTGGCTACTCATCACCCTTACAGAGTTGATTCCACTCTTGGATACGGCCTGACGCCCTTGGGAGTTTCATCCGTGGTAAGAGCTTTGGGCTTTGTTCTCTTTAGTTGCTTGGCCTCTATTTATTGATCATTATATATTTGAAGGTTAGAGGCCTGGTCTTATCCTCTTTGGAGTCGACACGCCCCTGGGAACTCTTTAGTTGGGTGGCCTGACACCCTAAAAAGTTTACTTTTTAGCTAGGCAGCCTTTACTAATGCCCCTGAGAGTTTACTCTTCAATTGGGTGGCACTTATTGGTAACCAATGGTTACATATTGTTACTAATGGTCCTACTACATACTTGGTAGTCATATGCATTGTCTTTCACTAGTATACTTGTTTGTTGATTGCACCCTCCGATTTATGAGGGGTGCTTTTATGTTTGTTGTTTGTACCTTCTTGGATTATGAGGCCTGGTTAGGTTAATATTTTACTATATCATGTTCTTTTTCATTGATTATATGATACCTTATAGGCTTTGTTTTAGAATTGTGGTTATGAGTCCTCATGATCCTTGGTAGTTGGCTTTGGATCTTAGTTGCTTACAAATATGTTGTTCACTTGCAGTGTAGCTACATGTTTGATTGATTTCTTATCCTTTGTATCTTGTTTCTATTCCTTATTTGTTTTCTCATTATTATCTCTTATTTAGTTATATGTGTTATGCTCTCCTTATTACTTGTTGTTTATTCTTGTGTTATCTTTTGAGCTTAGTTGGCTGTTGGCAGCCAACTTAGTTTTCTGGTAGTCATAGTACACTTCTGCTCCCTGCAGATTATAGTTTGAGTTATTACCGTTGATTTGGTGTGGTGCGAAGCAACTTTAAATTCGGAGACTAGGGTGAGCTCCTAGTGTTCAGAGTTGTCGGTTTCCATCTATTTTATTGCTAGGCATTTATTTATATTGTATTATGAGACAACCTACACTTATTTACACTTATTTTGTATTTGTAAAAACCCGGTACTCTTATTTTGATTAGATGTGCGATTACTTGCTGAAGCCATGTCTTGGGATGGTTCCTTGTGTTTCATGTCTACTAATCATATTTTCTTTGCTTGGTTATAATTTTTGTTCTTCTTGTTTTTGAATTTTGCTTTGTGATAACACTCAAATTACTCTCAAAAACTATTACAACAGTAAGCGGTCATTAGCGATAAAAATACCCAAGAGTCGGGGTCGAATCCCATAAGGAGTGGTTTAGTGATAAGAATTCAACTAAAAAAATAAGAATGCAAACCGATTCATTGTAGTCATTGGAAGAAGTGGGTAGATGATTCCATCAAATTCACGAAAAGGTTTTGAAAATCAATTATCGAAATTAGACTAAAAGTAACGGGAATTTCACAAATAAGAGATGATCTAGGGGTGTGTGTATTGGTATTGATGTCAAATAGGGGTGCAAGTACTTGCTCAATAGTTCTAACAAACATGGATAAGCTGGGTAATCGTCAATGATACTAATCTTCTATTGATCTCATAACATCCATTCATAAAATCTCCTTTCAGTCTTAACTATTTGAATAAAAAATCAACTCAATACCTTACGAAAATCATTCGTTCGAGTAGATTTGGCAAATAGAATTGAATCATAATTTCTCTTCTGAGCAAACTATAGAAATGAAACCTTAATCGCATGCATCAAAGTTATTTACCCACTTCAATTGATGTCTTTTGAGCAACAATTAAAGAACTAGACGTGGATTAAGTTTACAACCTTAACCCCTGAACTAACATCATGATAATTAATCCAAGGATGAACGTCAATAAAACAAAGGAAGGCACATGACCCACTAAATTGAATCAACACCCAACCCTATAATCACACTCAACCCCAAAATCACACACCTAGAATTGGATTTTGGCCACACATCATAAAAAGCAAAGAAATTATCCTATGATGTTATTAGCCATCAATGTGTTGAAATTAAGTAATAATCTTCAACATCCAGTTAGATTCAACTGCCAATTGGAAACTACAAGAGCGTATTTAAAAACCCTAAAACTAAGTAAAAAGTCAACTAACTATGAAGTTAGAGAAAAGTTTTTTTTATTCTGAAGCTGACACCTAATCATCCATTTGTTGACACCAAATTTTGGTCGGATATTTCTAAAGTTAATATTTTTTTAGTATTTTATTTTTTAAATAGTTCAAAATACATGTTTTGCCATTTTAATGCAATTTGTTGATTATTATCCTTATTCTCAAAGTATTATAATTTTTATCGGTTAATTTTATTTATATTATTTTGTAACAGCTGGTTGAATACTTTCAAATATTTGTTCCTTTTTTATAAAATCAATATTTTTGTTAAATTACATTTTTTACATGTCATTGGTTGCCTTCGTTACATTTTTTTAATATTCATTTTATTCATTATATTTGATAATATCATTTTGATATTTTGCACAATCCAAAAATTCATTCAAATATGGATAAGATTTCATACACAGATATTTTATTAACCGGTGGTTTTGGCGCACGGTTTTAAGATAGTGGTATTGTATTATTGGTAGTTTTTAATTCCCTATTTAAAGAATAGTTTGCTCATTAGGCTAAGGGGTGGTGTATAAAATTTTTAGGGGCGTAAATTACAGTCTTTTTATTATTTAATTGTTCATTATTTTCCGGCAAGTCGCGGAGTTCTACCGGAATCCGGCGAGTCCACCACCCAAAACCCCTTTGTTTTTTCTTTTTTTTTTCTGGTGAAATAGTCACCAAAAATAGCTCCAAAATCAACCAGAAAACTCCATAGTCGTTAGAACCAAAAGACCTCACTGGTCAGCCCCTCTCCTCGTCCTCTCCGGCGAAACCATGATGTCGGAGAGACGAAATAACCACTATTCCGAGCTCCAATCTCACACTACCAAAAACCCGCCCAAAAATAGCCAACAATCGCTCCATTTTCCTTCATCGAAAGCGCCATTTTTCGAGTTCCACCAGTTTACTGTCGGAGAATCACCATCTTCTCCACCCAGCACCTATTTCTTCAACCAAAACACCACCACAAAGACCCAAAACCCTACCTCCGCTCCCCGCATTTTCCAGTGAATACCAGTCTCATGCCAGACCCACAACAACCAGACCAAACCTTCTTCGTTTTAATCACCTCCAGACCACCATAACAAAACACCCTATCGTTTTTCTTCTTTTTCTGATAAAGAAGTCACCGGAAATGACCTAGACAACCATGAAAAATGCACAACAAATCAGACCCCTTTCCCCGTTCTCCTCCTCATTACGGCAAGCCAAACCAAACCAAACACATCAACAATGGCATATGAAACAAGCCACAATCTCAAAGTTCTTGAATTAGCTAGGAAAATTCTCAATGACTACTATTCATCTCCTCTGCAAAGCATCACTATTTGTTTCAGCTATCAACCTTTTGCCTTAATTATTATTTGTTGTTATTATTTTATTTTTTGCTATTATTTGTAGAAACTCATATGTATTGTTGACTTATTTAATTATTATCGTGCACTATTTTTTTAATTTTTTTTTTTTATATGTCAAGCACAAAGTCTCTTTTATTGTTCATAATTCCTATTGTTAACTATTATCATACTTAATAGTGCACCGTTCTATTTGTGTTGTTAATCATTATTATTATTATTATTATTATTATTATACATTGCTTATTTTTTTAATTGTTGATTGCCTTTATTATTTGTGGGTTGATATTTTAGTATCTATATTTGAGCGTTTCAACAAGGTTTTTATTTTTTTTGTTCAGTGTTGCCCATTATTTTGCCAACTTTTATTATTTTGTTTTATTTGTGGATCATAGTGTATTAAGTGATTAATTAGCTTATACTTCTTTTATTTTACTTTATTTTTTTTATTGTGTGTTGGATTATTTTTTAACTTTTATAGATTATGTTATTGGGTTTATTATCACCACTTTTCTATTATGTGATTCATATTGTTATTTTATTATTTTTATCTCTTAGTATTGGTTGTTACTGTTACAAGTTAATATTGGCCAATGAGAAAATCTCTCTGTCGGTTTTTGAGGCCTCCCCAATGTTAAAAGACGGAAATTTTTTAGTTTAAGTTCATATATTTTGTTTGTTAAAATGGGCCGATAAAGAAATTACTTTCGATTTCCAAGGCCTCCCATGTTAATAAGACGGATTTTTATTTTTAAGTTATTATTTGATTTATTCATATTTATTCATTACTAACACTTTTACTAAGTGTCTTTACAGGTACACAAAGTTGCTTCCCATTGAAGCTATTCGAATGAAGTTCGAATTATACTCTTTATTCATTATTTTGTATATATTGACGTTAGGCAAACTTAGGCCGTTTCTTACTTTATTATTTCATTTTATTACTTGTGTATATTACATGTTTATTATACTTGTATATATTTTTTTATCTCCTCCTCAATTTGAAAAAATGAATTCAGTCGGGACCCACGATTGTGGATTTCGAAGGATGCCTAACACCTTCCCTTCGGAATAACTTGACCCCTTACCTAGAATCTATTGGTTTCGTAGACATTCTTTTAATTTAATTTGTTAATTGGTTTCCTAGTTTTCCTAAAAATTAGGTGGCGACTCCCTTTTAAACCCCTTTCTTTTTAAAATTTCTTTTAATTCTTTTTAAAAAATGAATTACTATTTTTTTTTGGTGAGTCAACGTGACATTGCGCCCTCTTAAAAGATTTCAACACCATTTTTATTCCTCCCTCTCTTTCTCTCTCTCTCTCTCTCTCTATTTGTAGCTTCCCCAAAATTAGCCTAAAATTTCATGCATGACCTGTTCGAAGATATTAGTTGGGGTCACCTAACATTTTATGAGGATCACCAGTTGCTCTTTAGCTCTCCCTTTTTTTGCTTTAGGCTTCAGGTGTTTGAACCTCAGGTGGTGAACTCGACTGAGTAAGCCTTTCATATTCGGTAGATCACCAATTACCACCCAATTTTCCTATTCAACTTTAACCTCTACTCAAAATTCTGCCACCATCGGCGATGGAACTCTAGCTCACCCAATCATCTTCGGGAAATGGCATTTTTAACTTTTAGTTCGGCGACCTGCCTTGGATATTTTCAACTGTGAATTTTTTCAACTTTGACAAGGTGGGTCCAATTGTACGATCCGCTCTTTTGGTTAGACGACTACTAGTTGGGAGTTTGTACTCCTTTCAATATTTTTGGCCTCTTTTTCATGTATTCATCCTTGCCTTGTCCTTTATAGCTGTAAAATATCAAAATATCATCAAAATAAGAAACAAATACACATTGAAGACACTAGTTGAACTAAAAAGGCCTTAAATAAGTGGAAATCTTCCACTCATCACTTGGTAGTCCGTTACTTATGACTCCTGATTGAGGGGTAAGCTTACCTACTGGTCGGGTGTAGTTGGTTCCATCATGACCCGAGAAGTTAGGTCTTGACATTTTCTTATCGATATTAGAAGGGATGTCATGTTCAGATAAGTAGTTAATTTCTCCCCTATTTATTTTATGTGAACCCCCTTTGAAGATTCAGTACGTGTTCCAACTATAAGTGTTTGATTAAATTTATACCGCAAATATGTGGTATACGATTCGGTGCCACCTGCAAATTAAACCCTTTTAATGACCATACATACATAGATTCAATCTCTGTCATGCCCCGAGCCTACACCCTAGACATGACCGGCACTCAAGAACCATTGATGGTCCCTATGTGAACCCTTGTTCTGACTGATTACCAAGCAGAAGACTAACTTAAGCATGCAGAAGCATCAAAACTGAAGAATCATTTAAAATAGTGTACTGAATCTCAAAACTATCCGAGAACACTGAGTAAGAAACATAAAGTTTAAAATAAAACCTCTAAAATTTAATATTGAAGAATGATACAAGATTGTCTATCTATGAAGCCTCTACTGTCTATAGATAGGTATTGGGACAAGACCCCATGCAACTTCAAAATGTTACTACTAATAGATCATAAAACTAGAGCCCTCCGAAAGCAAGAAGGTCTCACCAAAAGTTGACAACTAGATAATGTGATATCAACGGAATGCCTATTGATGATCCTAAGTAACTTAATATGCATTATAAAAATATGCAGGCCAAATGGCATCGGTATATTTAATGTAAGAGTATGTAATAGGGCTACATAAAAAAAATAACTTAACTAAAAAGCTGAAAGCAGCTCAACTAAAGAATATTATAAGACATGATGAAAATCATTTAATGCTTGTACAGTAAGGATGCAATAAAAGTAAATACTGAACTGAAATATGTATATAAATGTACTTTACTTTTCTTTATGTCATGACCCAAACTTGTCACGCCCCGAGGCTACCCCTCTTGACGTAACACAAGACCTAGGATCACGAGTGACCCTGTGTCTGGAATATCATAAGCATACTGAAAGATAAATGAATAAAGATATACTATGCGAAAGCTTAAAACAATAGTTAACTAAAAGATGGGGAATACCCAATACTAATATTAATATATAAAATGTATTACGAGTTTAGTGATACTGAACAATCACTCAAAGGCTAAAGCTGAATCTAACACTATGTCTCGAAAAGCCTCTACTGACTAGAATTGCTGGGATATTCCCCCAGCTAACTCTAGCAAAATTAAAACTGAAATAAAAGACTGAATATGAAAAGCATGTCTATTGTCCTCGAATTATGAGGACTCACCACTGAAGCTGCAGAATATGGATCGATAACCGATCTATGCGTGATATGGATGCTGAATACCTGAACCTACATCATGAAAAGATGTAGCGCAGAGTCTGTGTCAGTACTTGGAATGTACTAAGCATGCAGCATATGGAATATAGGTTAACAAATACCATTGAGCAGTAACATAATCTGGCTAAATATAAATGTTGAAATATAACTAAAAACTGAGCTAAATTCAATGACCAAGTGTTAATCATGAATAAACATGTTGAAACTGAAGACTGAAGTATACCTAAAAACCTAGTCAAATACACTAGAGTCTGACCATGGGAGCTACTATTAACCGACATAAAACCATGTGAGCTAAATGTGGAGTCCGATGTATATGCCCCATAGAGAGGACCCAATATACCTTGCTAGAGGTATAAATGCATGACTAGCGTGATCACTAAATCAGATGCCCACAGAGGGGACTTATAAGCCTACGGGGGCACGTAGTTCTACGACTATGAGGGTACGTTGAACCCTAGTCCAACTCGGCATTAAGTCTACTCCCACCTGATTATGTATATGACACATTATGACTGAAATACTGAAATGTTGAATAGTTCAATATACTGACATGCTAAATCTGAGAAAGTAACAATTATATACTGATAACGTGACAATCAAAATTTGAGGCATGTATATCCGTTTAATTGACCTAACTAGTGTAATTCATGAACTAAATGAAACAACACAACAAGGGTTCTGAGTTTCATGCAAGGAACTAAGCACTGATTTCATGAAAACATAATAATCTGATTAAGAATATTATAACAGCTAAATCACAACCAATATCTAAGGTTTTAGAAACCCGAGGTCTAACCAAGATATAGTGAATCAAGAATCTGACTGAATTCTAGGAACCTAGTGGATGAATGGAACACACTAGTGGTATCCCACATACTTGGTGACAAATTTCACAGAGAAATATTTCTATTTTGGGGCTGGAACTTAAGAAACCCTGTTGCGTTCTTGGCAGGGTTTGGGTCACCTCTTTTCTCCTTTTTTGCTCTAAGTTTTGATTAATTTTGCAGAATAATTGTTCTGGGTAAGTTCTGACTAAGTTACTAGGCTTAAACTAAGTAAAACGACGTAGTTTAGGGGTTAAACGACGTAGTTTAAGGGCCCCAACCATAGGAAAAAGACCTAAATGACCCTAACATAAAAGCTGATGAAGGCCATCCTCGGAGGGACCTACAAATTGCCGTTTGACCTACCAACTGTAGGTAGGGGTCATCCGTCAAGCTCTGCCCAATAGGGCTCACTTAAACGAACATAACTTTTTACTTAGAGATGGGATTTTAGCAAACTTGGTGGCGTTGGAAAGATGATTCAATTATCTTTAATTTGATAGGTCATGGGCCACCTAATTCCTTTTGTGTTAAAGAGTTAAGTTGACCCACAAAAATTTCCCTCTAACTGGCTGCTGACCCTCACCTACGATCCGTAGGTCAAACCACGGACTGTACTGGTCGACCATGGGTGGGATCAGAGTCTATAATGATTTGGGCCTTAATGATAGAACCCCACCTACGGTCTATGGTCCTATCTATGATCCGTGGGTGGTTCCATTGGTACTGTCAGCAAATTTTTTGAAAACTAGGATTTTCTTCGTTTTCAGATCTGAGGTATTACATTATCTCCCCCTTGGGAACATTCTTCCTTAAAAGAAGTCTAAGCTAGCTGAGTATGGAGGTAAGGAACTATAATCCCTACCACTAAGTACAAGAAACTGATATCTAACTGAACTGAGCTCCTAGAACATGCAAATATGCTGAAAATGCAAGAATAGCTAAAGGAACAAGTTACTAAGGCTGAATTTGCACAAGAGTAAACTTAGGGACTGGAGAGGATCTATTACCTCAAGATTAAATGGAATCGGAAAGAAAACGACGAGGATACTTGGACTTCATGGATGCTTCTTCTTCCCAAGTAACTTCCTCTATGGACTGACTCCTCCACAAAACCTTCACTGAAGCGACTTATTTATTTCAAAACCTAAGAACTTGATGGTCAAGAATTTCAACTGGCTCCTCTTCATAAGTGAGACTATCCTTCACAACCACACTTTCTAATGGTACTGTAGATGTTAGACCACCCACACACTTCTTCAACAAGGAAATGTGAAAGACTGGATGAACCGCTGCTAATCCTGCTGGCAACTCTAACTCATATGCCACATTTCCATCCCTTTTCAGGATTCTGTAAGGACCTACATATCTAGGACTGAGCTTCCTTTTTTTGCCAAATCTCATCACCCCCTTTATAGGTGACACTTTCAGGAAAACCCAATCATAGATTTCAAACTCTATGTCCTTTCTCCTTACATCAGCATAGCACTTCTAACGACTCTGAGCTGTCTTAAGTCTTTCCTTGATGAACTAAAATTTTTCCATGGCCTCATGAAGCGAATCTGGCCCAATCAATGCTGCTTCACCTACTTCAAACCAACCAATTAGAGATCCACATTTGCGCCCATATAATGCCTCATAAGGGGCCATCTTAATACCGAAATGGTAGCTATTATTCTAGGCGAACTCTATGAGAGGTAGGTGATCATCCCAACTACCCTTGAAATCGATCACGCAAGCTCTCAACATGTCCTCTAAGGTATGAATGGTACTCTCTACCTAACCATCCGTCTGTGGATGAAATGTTGTGCTGAGATTTACATGAGTACCAAAACCTTTCTAAAATGATTTCCTGAAATGAGAGGTAAACTGAGGACCTCTATCTGAGTTGATAGACAAAGGAATCCCATGTAACCTGACTATCTCATGGATGTAGAGTATAGTGTAGTCCTCCATTGAATCAGTAGTCTTGACAGCAAAAAAGTGAGCGGACTTTGTAACTCTTTCTAATATTACCCAAATGGAGTCATGCTGTCTGCGAATACGCGGTACACCCATAATGAAGTCCATGTTTATCACTTCCAACTTCTATGTAGGAATGTTGATCTCCTGAGTCATACCTCCTAGTTTCTAATGTTCCACTTTAACTTGTTGACAATTAGGATACTTAGCCACAAAATCTGCTATGTCCCTCATCATGCCATTCCACCAAAAGACTTCCCGCAGATCATGTTACATCTTAGTGGCACCTCGATGAATGGAATACTTGGAGTTATGAGCTTCTGTAAGAATCTGCTGCCTCAATTCACCCACCTTAGGAAAACATAAGCGACCCTGGTAACGAAGCACCTAATCTCCCCCTTGGGAGAAAACCTAAACTTTATGCTGATGAACTGCACCCTTCAACTGAAGTAATATAGGGTCACTATCCTGCTTTTCATTCACCTCCTCTACCAGTGAAAATTCTGATCTATTCTGAACTATCACACCACTATTTGACATGTTCGTAAGACCAACTCCTCAGGATAACAAGCCGGTGAACATCTTCTGCTAATTCTTTCCTTTCTTCCTCAACATGTCCTACACTACCCAAAGATATTCTGCTGAGAGCATCAGCCACTACATTGACCTTACCAAGATGGTAAAGCACATACATGTCATAGTGTTTGAGGAATTCAAGACATATCCACTGATGAAGATTCAACTAGAGGCTCTTATGGTCTGTGAACACATCTACGTGAACACCATACAAGTAATGTCTCCAAATCATTAGGTTACACTTTTTTTTATGAGGGTAGGGAGTTTGGGTGGCTGGTATACCACAATAATCAAACTTCCTTCAAATACTACGACTGCAGGTTTGAGGTCATGAGTCGGATAATTCTTCTCATGTACCTTAAGTTTTTTAGAAGCATAAGCTATGACCTTACCCCGCTGCATCAATACACAACCTAGGCCGACCCTAGATGCATCACAATAAATCACATAACCGTCTGAACCATCTGGTAGAGTCAAGAGAGGACCTGTAGTCAACATAGTTTTCAATTCTGCAAAGCTTTTCTCACACTCATATTACCACTAGATCTTAACCTTTTTCTGAGTGAACTTGGTCACTGGGGAAGCTATGGATGAGAATCCTTCAACAAATCTCCTGTAATAACCATCCAAACCCAAGAAATGTTTGTTATCTATTGGAGAGGTGGGTCTAGGCCAGTGCTTCACTGCCTCTATTTTCTGAGAATCCACTAGGATTCCTTAGCTAGATACCACATGACCAAGAAAAGCGATGGACTTTAACCAGAATTCACACTTGCTGAACTTAGCGAATAACTGGCGATCTTTGAGAATTTGCAGAACAACCCACAAATGATTCACAAACTCCTCCTTTTATCTAGAATATATAAGGATATCATCAATAAAGACAATAATGAATAAATCAATATACTGTTTGAGCACACTGTTCATTAAGTCCATGAAAGGTGCATGAGCAATTCTTAGTCCAAAAGACATAACTACGAATTCATAATTACCATACAAAGTTCTGAAGGCTATTTTTGGAATGTCACTTTCTCTGACTCGAAGCTGATGATAGTCAAATCTGAGATCTATCTTAGAAAAGCAACTAGCACCCTGAAGTTGGTCGAACAATTCATCAATTCTAGGGATGGGTTACTTATTCTTGATGGTGATTTTGTTCAATTGTCGTTAGTCAATGCACATTCTTAGCGAACCATCTTTCTTTTTCAAGAACAATACTGGAGCACCCCATTGAAGAGATACTAGGTCAGATGAAGCCATTATTTAGTAGGTTTTTCAACCGTTCTTTCAATTTCTTAAGCTCGGAAGGATTCATTCTGTAAGGAGGAATCAAAATAGTCTAGGTATCTGGAAGGAGATCTATTTCGAAGTCAATTTCCCTTTAGGGAGGAACTCCAGGAAGATCTTTTGGGAACACTTCTGGAAACTCATTTACTACTAGGACAGACTTAAGAGTTGGGGTTTTAGAGTTTGAATCCTTAACCCGAACAAGATGATGAATATACCCTTTGGAAATCATCTTTCTATCCTTAAGGTAAGAAATGAATCGACCCATCAATACTGAGCTACTACTTCCACTCTTAGACTGATTCATTTGGAAACTGAAACCAAATCATTCTAGTTCTCCAATTGACTGAGGCATAACAGGAATGTAACCAATACATGCCTAGAATGTCATCAAAATATACCATTTCTAACTCTACAAGATCTGTTGAGGTGACTTTTTCAGAGACTGTGACAGGGTATATTTTGTATACCTGTCTATCTATAACTGGGTCACCAACTGGAGTAGAGATTGACAAGGGTACTGAAAGGGTTTCTGGAAAAGCACTAATACCACAAGATTCCTTCCAGTTCTGGTACCAAGTGTAGTCTACTCCCTTTAACCTATAGGCGGTCAAATCTTCACTCTCAACTTGAGTGACACCCATAATGTTTTTTACCTTTTAGATGTCATCGAGAAACTCTTGTGGATCTTATTCTGACTTAGACCCATGAAACTCTGTAGGGTTTATCTGAGTAAAGTTTTGGATTCTTACCGTAGCACTGTTAGTCTGCGATAGAGCTGGGACCACAACCTACTGATTGACCATGGTAGTCATGGCCTGAGAAAGTACTTGGTAAGCAGTCGTGAATTCGGCATGCATGACCTGCTCCTTCAATGGGTCTGCTGGAGCTGCTGGCTGATTTCTTGCATTAAATCTTCTGGGAGGCATTTTCTGAAATGCAAGAGCAGGAGTTATAAGGAGATTGAATAGAGTTCATACTCACGCACAATAAGAATAGTAGGGAAAATGAAGTTTTTTTTAAAACACTTTGTAGCCTCTCCGTCATAGATGGTGTGCACTTCACACCTATGAAAGATACTCTACTTACTGCGGCTTTCATACATCCTAGGACTCTTGAAGCTAATGCTCTGATACCAAGTTTTTCACGCCCCGAGGCTACCCCCTTGACGTAACACCGGACTTAGGATCAAGTGTGACCCCATGCTAACCTTGTATCTTGCATATCATAAGCATACTAAAAGAAAAATGAATAAATATATGCTATGCGAAATCCTAAAACAATAGTTAACTGAAAGATTGGGAATACCAATACTGATCTAAATATATAAAATATATTATGATTTTAGTGATACTAAACAATCACTCAAAAGCTAAAGCTAAATCTAACATTATGTCTACAAAAGCCTCTACTAACTAGAATTGCTAGGACATTCCCCCAACTAACTTTAGCAAAAATGAAATTGAAATAAAAGACTGAATATGAGAAACATGTCTAATGTCCTCGAAGTATGAGGACTCACCACTGAAACTGTTGAATACAGATCGGGAACTAATCTATGCGTGATCTGGATGTTGAATATCTGAACCTACATCATGAAGGGATGTAACGCATATTATGTGTCAGTACTTGGAATGTACTAAACATGCAGGATATGGAATATAGCTTAACAAATACAACTAAGCAATACCATAATCTGACTGAATGTAAATGTTGAAATATAACTGAAAACTGAGCTAAATGCAATGACCAAGTGCTAATCATGAATAAACATGCAGAAACTGAATACCGAAGTATAACTGAAAACCTGTTCAAATGCACTAGAAATGTTTATGGGAGCTACTACTAACCAAAATAAAACCACGTTATTTAAACGTGGAGTCTAATGTATATGCCGAATCGAGAATACCCATTATATCTTGCCAGGGGTATAAAGGCATGACTTGCGTGACCAATAAATATGATGTCGACAGAGGGGACTGATAAACCTATGGGGGCATGTAGTTCTGGGACTATGAGGGTATGCTGAAACCTAGTCCAACTCAGTGTTAAGTCTACTCCCAATTGAATATGTAAATGACACATTATGACTGAAATATTGGAATGTTGAATACCTCAAAATACTAACATGAAAAATCTGAGAATGTAACAATTATATACTAATAACGTGACATTCGAAATCTGAGGCACGTATATCTGTTTAACTGACCTAGCTAGTGTAATTTATGAACTAAACAAAACTACACAACTAGGGTTCTAAGTTGCATGCAAGGAACTTATCACTGATTTCATGAAAACATGATAATCTGATTAAGAATACTATAACAGCTAAATCACAACCAATATCTAAGGTTTTAGAAATTCTATGTCTAAGCAAGATATAGCAAATCAAGAATCAAACTGAATTCTAGGGACCTAGATGATGAAAGGAACCCACTAGTGAAATCCCACATACCTGGTAACGAATTTCACAGAGACATATTTCAATTTCGGGGTTGGAACTGAAGAAAGCCTACTGCGTTCTTTGAAGGGCTTGGGTCGCCTCATTTCTCCACTTTTGCTCTAAGTTTTGATGAATTTTGGAGAATAATCGTTCTAGGTAAGTTCTAACTAAGTTACTAGGCTTAAACTGAGTAAAACAACGTAGTTTAAGGGTTAAAATATGTAGTTTAAGGGACACAATATATAGGGAAAAGACCTAAATGACCCTAACTTAAAAGCTAACGAAGGCCATCCACGGAGGGACCTATGGACTATCGTTTGACCTACCAACCGTAGGTTGGGGTAGTTGGTCAAGCTCTAACCGACAAGTATTCACTAAAACGAGCATAACTTTCTACTCGGAGATGGGATTTTAGCAAACTCGGTGGCCTTGGAAAGAGGATTCAATTATCTTTTTAATTTGATAGTTCATAGGCCACCTAATTCTTTTTGTGCTAAGAATTATGACCATTTGAAGTTTACCCCTCACCTACGGTCCGTAGGTCCAACCATGGACCGTATTGGTCGACCATGGGTGGGATTAGAGACTATAAATATTTGGTCCTTAATGATGGAACCCCACCTACGGTCTGTGCTCCTATCTACGATTCGTGGGTGGTTCCGTTGGTACTGGCACTAGATTTTTTGAAAAACTAGGATTTTCTTCATTTTGAGATTCGAGGTGTTACAAAATTATACCCTAGGAGTAACATGGCATGTAGAACCCTGAAATTCCCTACAAAAATAACTTAGCATACATCATAAAAGATCATAGAAATAAAGATTTCAACAAAACAGTCTTATATCATAAAAAAGTTGACGAAGTGAAAGTCTGACATAAGTCTCAATAAGCCATCTATTATATCATAAGGAATATGATACTGACGTAACCCATACATCACATACAAAGACTGAAAACTGAAATGACATAAGGCTATAAAACTGTATTGGTCCTCAAACATGAGGCCTCACCAATCCAATGGTCAAGAATTTCAACTGGCACCTCTTCAAAAGTGAGACTATCCTCCACAACCACACTTTCTAATGGTATTGTAGATGCCATACCACCCACACACTTCTTTAACAAGGAAATGTGAAAGACTGGATGAACCGCTGCTAGACCTGCTGGCAACTCTAACTCATATGCCACATTTGCAACCCTTTTCAGGATTCTATATAAACCTACATATCTAGGACTGAACTTACCTTTCTTGCCAAATCTCATCACCCCCTTCATCGGTGACACTTTTAGGAAAATCCAATCATCGATTTCAAACTCTAAGTCCCTTCTCCTCACATCTGCAGAGGACTTCTAATGACTCTGAGCTGTCTTAAGTCTATCCTTGATGAACTGAACTTTTTCCATGGCCTCATGAACTGAATCTGGCCCAATCAATGTTGCTTCACCTATTTCAAACCAACCAATTGGAGATCTACATCTATGCTTATATAATTCCTCATAAGGGGCCATCTTATTACTAAAATGGTATCTATTATTATAGATGAACTCTATGAGAGGTAGGTAATCATCGCAACTGTCCTTGAAATCGATCACGCAAGCTCTCAACATGTCCTCTAAGGTATGAATGGTACGCTCTGCCTGACTATCTGTCTATGGATGAAATTTTGTGCTGAGATTTACTTGAGTACCAAAATCTTTCTAAAATGATTTCCTAAAATGAGAGGTAAACTGAGGACCTCTATCTGAGATGATAGACAAAGAAACCCCATGTAACCTGACTATCTCATGGATGTAGAGTTTAGCGTAGTCCTCCGCTGAATCTATAGTATTGACAGCCAGAAAGTGAGGGGACTTTGTAACTCTTTCTACTATTACCCAAATGGAGTCATGCTGCCTGCGAGTACGTGGTAAACCTGTAATGAAGTCCAAGTTTATCACTTACCACTTCCATGTAGGAATGTTAATCTCCTAAGTCATACCTCCTGGTTTCTGATGTTCCACCTTAAACTGTTGACAATTAGACACACAACCACAAAATCTTCTATGTCCCTCATCATGCCGTTCTACCAAAAGACTTCCCGCAGATCACGTTACATCTTAGTGGCACCTCGATGAATGGAATACTTGGATTTATGAGCTTTTGTAAGAATCTGCTGCCTCAATTCACCCACCTTAAGAACACATAAGCGACCCTGGTAACGAAGCTCCCCATCTCCCCCTTGGGAGAAAAACTGAAATTTCTGTTGATGAATTGCACCCTTCAACTGAAGTAATATAGGGTTACTATCCTACTTTTCTTTCACCTCCACTACTAGTGAAAATTCTGATCTATTTTGAACTGTCACACCACTATCTGACATGTTCATAAGACCAACTCCTCAAGAGAACAAGTTGGTGAACATCTTTTGCTAATTCTTTCCTTTCTTCCTCAACATGTCCTACACTACCCAAAGACATTCTGCTAAGAGCATCTGCCACTACATTGGCCTTACCAAGATGGTAAAGCACATTTATGTCATAATCCTTGAGGAATTCAAGCCTTCTCCTCTGATGAAGATTCAATTATTTCTGGGTGAACACATACTGGAGGCTCTTATGGTCTATGAACACATCTATGTGAACACCATACAAGCAATGTCTCCAAATCTTTTGGGCAAATACTACGGCTGCAAGCTCGAGGTCATGAGTAGGGTGATTCTTCTCATGTACCTTAAGTTTTCTAGAAGCATAAGCTATGACCTTACCTCGCTACATCAATAGACAACTTAGGCCGACCCTAGATGCATCACAATAGATCAGATAGCCGTTTGTACCATCTGGTAGAGTCAAGACATGACCTGTAGTCAACATAGTTTTCAATTCTACAAAGCTTTTCTCACACTCATATTACCACTAAATTTTAACCTTTTTATGAGTCAACTTGGTCACTGGGGAAGCTATAGATGAGAATCCTTCAACAAATCTCTTGTAAAAACCATCCAAACCCAAGAAACGTTTGTTATCTGTTGGAGAGGTGGGTCTGGGCCATTGCTTCACTGCCTCTATTTTCTGAGAATCCACTTGGATTCCTTCTCTACATGCCACATGCCCAAGTAAAGTGACATACTTTAACCAGAATTCACACTTGTTGAACCTAGCGAATAATTGACGATCTTTGAGAATATGCAGAACAACCCTCAAATGATTCGCAAGCTCCTTCTCATTGTGAGAATATATAAGGATATCATCAATAAAAAACAATAACAAATATATCTAAATATTGTTTGAACACCATGTTCATTAAGTCCATGAAAGCTGCAGGAGCAATTGTTAGTCCGAAAGACATGACTACAAATTTGTAATGACCATACCGAGTTCTGAAAGCTGTCTTCAGAATGTCACTATCTCTGACTCTAAGATGACAATAGTCAGATCTGAGGTCTATCTTAGAAAAGAAACTAGTACCCTGAAGTTGGTCGAACAAGTCATCAATCCTGGGGATGGGATACTTATTCTTGATGGTGATTTTGTTCAACTACTGATAGTCAATGCACATTTTGAGCGAACCATCTTTCTTTTTCATGAACAATGCTAGAGCACCCTATGGAGAGATACTAGGTTTGATGAAGCCCTTCTCTAGAAGGTCTTTCAACTGTTCTTTCAATTCCTTAAGTTTGGAAGGAGCCATTATGTAAGGAGGAATCGAAATATGCTAGGTATCTAGAAGGAGGTCTATTCCAAAGTCAATTTCCCGTTCGGGAGGAACTCTAGGAAGATCTTCTGGGAACACTTTTGGAAACTCATTTACTACTGGGACCAATTTAAGAGTTGGGGTCTCAAAGTTTGAATCCTTAACCTGAACAAGGTGATAAATATATCCTTCGGAAATCATCTTTCTAGCCTTAAGGTAAGAAATGAATCGACCCATAGGTACTGAGCTATTACCCTTCCACTCTAAGACTGATTCATTTGGAAACTAAAACCAAACGATTCTAGTTCTACAATCGACTGTGGCTTAACAGGAATGTAACTAATCCATGGCTAGAATGACATCAAAATCTACCATTTATAACTCAAAAAGATATGCTGAGCTGACTTTTTGAGAGATTGTAACAGGGTAATTTTTGTATACCTGTCTAGCTATAACTGGGTTACCAACTGGAGTAGAGACTGAGAAGGGTTCTGAAAGGGTTTCTGGACAAGCACTAATACCAAAAGATTCATTCCACTACTGGTACCAAGTGTAGGCCACTGCCTTTAACTAATAGACAGCCAAATCTGCCCTCTCAACTTGAGTGACACCCAAAATGTTTGTTATCTTTTAGATGTCGTTGAGAAATTCTTGTTGATCTTATTCTGACTCAGACCTATGAAACTTTGTAGGGTTTATCCGAGTAAAGTCTTGGATTCTTGCTGTAGTAGTGTTAGTCTGTCGCAGAGCTGGGACCACAACGTACTTATTGACCCTGGTAGTCATGGCCTGAGCAAGTACGTAGTAAGCAGCCCTGAACTCGGCATGCATGCCTTGCTCTTTCAATGGGTCTGTTGGAGCTGATGGTTGATTCCTTGCGTTAGCTCTTCTAGGAGGTATTTTACGAAATGCGAAGAGCATGAGTTATAGGAAGATTGAATAGAGTTCATACTCACGCATGATAAGAATAGCAAGGAAAATGTGGTTTTTTTAAAACACTTTGTAGCCTCCCCGTCATAGATGTGGTGCACTTCATACCCATAAAAGATACTCTACTTACTGTGACTTTCATACATCCTAGGACTCTTGAACCTAATGCTCTGATACCAAGTTTGTCACGCCCTGAGTCTACACCCTAAACGTATCACGGGACCTAGGATCACGAGTGACCCCAAGCTAACCCTGTGTCTGGCATATCATAAGCATACTAAAAGATAAATGAATAAAGATATACTATGTGAAATCTTAAAATAATTGTTAACTAAAAGATTGGGAATAGCAATACTGATCTGAATATATAAAATGTATTAAGATTTTAGTGATACTAAACAATCACTCAAAAGCTAAAGCTGAATCTAACACTATGTATAGAAAAGCCTCTACTAACTAGAATTATCGTGACATGCTCCCTAGCTAACTCTAGCAAAATTGAAACTGAAATAAAAGACTGAATATGAAAAATATGTCTATTGTCCTCGAAGTATTAGGACTCACCACTGAAGATGTTGAATACGGATCAGGAACTGATCTATGCGTGATCTGGATGTTGAATATCTGAACCTACATCATGGAAGGATGTAACTAAGAGTATGCGTCGGTACATGGAATATACTAAACATGCAGGATATGGAATTCTTAACAAATACAGCTGAGCAATAACATGATCTAACTGAATGTAAATGCTGAAATATAACTAAAAATTGAGCTAAATGCAATGACCAAGTCCTATTCATGAATAAACATACTGAAACAGAATACTAAAATATAACTGAAAACTTGTTCAAATGCACTAGAATATGACTATGGGAGCTACTATTAACCGACATAAAACCACGTGAGCTAAATGTGGAGTCTGATGTATATGCTCCATCAAGAGGACCTAATATACCTTGCCAGGGGTATAAAGGCATGACTTGTGTGATCAATAAATCTGATGCCCATAGAGGGTACTTATAAACCTATGGGGGCATGTAGTTCTAGGTCTATGAGGGTACGTTGAAACCTAGTCCAACTCTGTGTTAAGTCTACTCCCAACTGAATATGTACATGACACATTATGACAGAAATACTGGAATGTTGAATAGCTCAAAATACTGACATGCAAAATTTGAGAATGTAACAACTATATACTGATAACGTGACATTCAAAATTTGAGGCATGTATATCTGTTTAACTGACCTAGCTAGTGTAATTCATGAACTAAACGAAACTACACAAATAGGGTTTTGAGTTGCATGCAAGGAACTTATCCCTGATTTCACGAAAACATGATAATCTGATTAAGAATATTATAACAACTGAATCACAACCAATATCTAAGGTCTTAGAAACCCTAGGTCTAAGCAAGATATAGCGAATCAAGAATCAGACTTAATTCTAAGGACCTAGTTGATGAAAGGAACCCACTAGTGAAATCCCACATACCTGGTAACGAATTTCACAGAGAAAACTTTCGATTTCGAGGCTGGAACTAAAGAAAACCTGCTGAGTTCTTGGAAGGGTTTGGGTCACCTTTTTTCTCCTCTTTTGCTCTAAGTTTTGATGAATTTTTGAGAATAATCTTTCTGGGTAAGTTCTGACTAAGTTACTAGGCTAAAACTGAGTAAAACAACGTAGTTTAGGGGTTAAAGTATGTAGTTTAAGGGCCACAACGCATAGGAAAAATACCTAAATGACCCTAACTTAAAAGCTGACGAAGGCCATCCATGGAGGGACCTACGGACTATCGTTTGACCTACCAACCGTAGGTAGGGGTAGTCGGTCAAGCTTTACCCGATAGGGCTTCACTAAAATGAGCATAACTTTCTACTCGGAGATAAGATTTTAGAAACCTCGGTGGCCTTGGATAGATGATTCAATTATCATTAATTTGATAGTTTATGGGACACCTAATTCCTTTTGTCCTAAGAATTATGACCGTTTGAAGTTTACCCAACAACAATTTCCCTCTAACCGAGTTTTGACTCTTACCATCCGAGTTTTGAATCTTACCATCCTTATATTTGTTGATAATAGCTCTTAGAAGCTCATTCTCTAGTGACCCTCACCAACGGTCCGTAGGTCTAACCACGGACCATACTGGTCGACCATGGGTGGGATCAAAGACTATAAATATTTGGTCCTTAATAACAGAACCCCACCTACGATCCGTGCTCCTACCTATGGTCCATGGGTACTGACACTAGATTTTCTGAAAAACTAGGATTTTCTTCGTTTTGAGATCCGAGGTGTTACAAAAGTATACCTTAGGCGTAACATGGCATGTAGAACCCCAAAAGTCCCTACAGAAGAAACTTAGCATACATCATAATAGATCATAGAAATAAAGATTTCAACGAAATAGTCTAATATCATAAAAAAGTTGACAAAGTGAAAGTCTGACATAAGTCTCAATAAGCCATCTATTAAACCATAAGGAATATGATAATGATGTAACCCATGTATCACATACAAAGTCTTAAAACTGAAATGACATAAGGCTATAAAAATGTATTGGTCCTTGAACATGAGGCCTCACCAATCCTTAAGTGTAGAAAGATCAACTAGCTATGAGTGTGAGAGGTAGGAGCATCAGACCTTACATTAGTGAAACAATGTAGGCACAAGTATGCATTAGTACATGGAATGTACTAAGTATGATAGCAATGCATAAGAGTTATGAAATCATGCTAAAAAGGACTTTACATGACATGCAATGACCAAGCTAAATCACAAGATAAGAGCATAGAAAACATAAATCATAGACCAAGGTCAATGCAATCTTAACATCTTTTAATTACTTGTGAGATACTTTAGAAGTAACCTTAGTTCATTATTGTGGCAACTTTTCCATGTAACCGGCACAGACCATGTAAGCTATAATATGAAATCCGGTGTGTATTCCCCACCGAAAAGATATAACGGTAGGAACCATGAGTATGTGCTAAAGTAGATCCACTAGCTAATGTCTATATGAGACAATCATCCTATGGTGGCACATAGTTTATGAGAGATGGGTAATTACCGATAGTCCACTCAGTGCTAAGTAAAATCCCACGGAATAGTAATTAATCATAGTCATATTATCATCCATGGATCTGCCCAATTAAGTTACCAATCCAAGGTAGAATTCATTTAGAATAGCTCCTAAATTCGATTCAACTTAGGTGAGAAAACCCGTCAACCTTATAAATCCTTTATATGACAAATCATTTCACAATCATGTTCTTAGTAGTGTGTGAGAAAACCTTTCACGACAAAAACATTGATACTTTACTCTCAAAGAATCCTCAAATCATGTACATCAACTTCATAAAAACATTAATATATTCATAAATACATATTTCACAGTTCATAAACTTCATCATGTGTTAATAGTCTAAAAATCATGGATCATGCATGAGTTCTTAGGAATTCAACTCAAAATCATGTAATTAATTCAAATTATACATAAAGAGATGGAAAATAATCAGTTGAATCATAATTGAAAAGAACACATGAAGATTGAATAAAACCCTAGCTTAGAATTGAGAATCTAACTTGAAAAACATAAAGATTATAAGAACCCTATGGAGGAAAGGAATTCATAGGTGAATACTAACATACCTTAGTGATCAATGCCTAAAAGCTATGCTGAGTTGAGAATCTTGAACTGAAACCCTAGCTTTTTCTTCCTTAGCCTTACAGAGGATTTTTGGGGTGATCTTGGAGGGAAATTTAGGAATTAGGTGAATGATTTAGAATAGGAAGTTTTAAGACTTAATTCAATTATATAGGTTTTGATATAGGGGTTAAAACGACACAGGTTTTATATTAAACACCTAGGGAAAAGACATAAAACCCCCTTAAATAATTGACGACCCCTTTCTAAGGTTTGGACCGACGGTGTGTAAGACTTTTTACGGATTGTCCTAGTCAACCGTAGAAAAGTTCAGAAACCTTAAAATTGGACAAACTATGGAAGAGAACTATCTATAGCCCGTAGTACTTTCTACGCTCCGTGGACCCTAACCGTAGAACTTAACTTCGACTTTAAAAATTCACTATGTTTGGGACCTTCTTACAAGACCTTTATATGATCCATCATAACTCCTATGATTCATCCTATTTAGACGTAGGCCAGAAATTAGAAATTTAGTTTTCCAAAATCTCAACCCAATTTCTATGGTTTCCCTTCTACGGCTCGTAATCCATTGCTGAGAGCCCAAATTCTTCATTTTTCTTTCCATTTTGATTTTCCTACTTCCATGGTATTACAATGTATCCCCCTTGGGAGTATTCGTCCTCGAATTTGACTCAAGTTAACATAAATAGAGTAGGAGAGAAACTAACAAACCAAAATGAATGAAATTTCATCAAAAGGTACCTGAACATGGATAATATCTCCAACCAAAATCATAACATCGAAAATCAATCTTTTGATGAACATACATGTATATGGAAATATGCGAATGACTAAATCACATGAATTAGAAAGAATTAACCATGAGGGGCTACTACCTCAAGCTAGGGTAGGAGCAAAGAGAAAGATATTAGGAAAACATGAGAATGACTAGAACACATGAATATGAAATAATAAACCATGAGGGGCTACTACCTCAAGCTAGAGTAGGAGCAGAGTCAAAGAGATGAGGATACCAAAACATCATATTGGCTTCAGTCTCCCTATTAGCACCCTCTAATAAATAATTCCTCCAAAGAATATTCATGGAAGCAACTTTTTTTTTTCTCAACTTCTGGACTTGCCGGTCTAAAATATCAACCTGAATTTCTTCATAGGGAAGATTCTCTTTAACTCTCAAACCTTCAAAAGGAACAATAGATGTCAGATCTCCAACACACTTCTTTAATTAGGAGACATGGAATACCGAATGTACCGATGCTAAATCATTAGGCAACCCAAGTTCATAAGAAGCCTTGCCAATGGCCTCAAAAATTGATATGGGCCTACATACTGGGACTAAGATTCCCTTTCTTCCAAACCTCATGACACCCTTCATGGGTGAAATTTTCAGGTAGACCCAATCATCAATATCAAATTATAATTATATTCTTCTAACATCTGAATTAGACTTTTGTCGACTTTGGGCCATTTCAACCTTTAACAAATAAGTCGAACCTTTTCCATAGCCTCATGCACTAGCTCAGACCCTATCAAAGAGACCTCACCAACCTCAAAACAACCAATAAGGGACCTACACCTCCTACCATAAAGAGCCTCAAACCGTACCATCCTAATTCTAGAATGATAGTTATTTTTTAAGTAAACACAATTAAAGGAAAACGATTATTCCAACATCCTTTGAAGTCAATTACACAAGCTCTCAACATATCCTCTAATGTACGAATAGTACGCTCGGTTTGTTTGAGGATGAAAAGTCATGCTAAGTTTCACTTGGGTACTGAGAACTCTCTGAAATGACTTCCAAAATTGAGATGTAAATTGAGTACCTCAATCAAAGATAATGGATAAAGACACTCCATTCAACCTTACCATTTCTCTTATATAAAACTTTGCATAATGCTCTATTGAGAATGACGTCTTAATGGGAAAATAGTGAGTAGATTTTGTCATTTGGTCCACGATAACCCAAATTGAATCAAAATGTCGACGAGTGCGAGGTAAACCCATGATGAAGTCCATATTCAAATCTTCCCACTTCCAGGTAGGAATGCTAATGTCTTGAGCCAAACCTCCAGGTTTCTCATGCTCAACTTTCATTTGTTCACAATTTGGGAATTTTTCAACAAATTTCTCAGTATCGTTCTTCATCCCATTCCACCAATAAATCTCCCGCAATTAACGATAAATCTTAGTGGCTCCTGTGTGAATAAAATACCGAGAACTATAGGCATTTGATAAAATATGCTCTCTCTCAAGTCATCAACATTGGGAATATACACACGACCTTGATATCTAAGCACCTTATGTCTCCATTGGGAGAAAGCCTCAACAAACTTTTTAAGCACCGCTTCATTTAACTCTACAAAATTTGGATCAAGACATTGCTTGGTTTTCACATTCGATACAAACAATGATTTTGAACAATTATGAACAACATCACCACCCTTACTTGAATCTACCAATCGAATAGCTAGCCACACTAGTCTATGAACATCACGAACCAATTCTTTCTTACCATTCTCAACATGTGCAGCACTATTCACAAATAACCAACTTAAGGCATCGGTCACCACATTAGCTTTGCCTGGGAGATAAAGAACACTCATGTCATAGTCCTTCATGAGTTCTAGCCATCTACATTGGCGAAGATTTAGATCCTTTTACTTGACCACATAATGCATACTTTTGGGGTCGGTAAAGAAATAAACACGGACACAATACAAATTGTGCCTCCAAATCTTTAAGGCAAAAACAACTAGTGCTTACTCCAAAACATGTGTAGGATACTTATTTTCATGAATCTTAAGTTTAATTGAAGCATAAGCAATAACTTTAACATTTTGCATAAGAACACACCCTAATCCTTTCACGACCCAGGGGTACCCCCTAGACGTACCATGGCGTACTAGACCCCAAAGGGATCTCATACAAGCCCTTAGCATAATCATAACATAAGCTAATAGAAAAGTACGTGAAAATTTATAACTTCTTTAAAACCATACAATCGAAAACCTTTTCATAAACAAGCAGAAGTCTTTACTACAACTTTGTCTCAAACCATCTATTTTAACTCTTGAATAAAAGACTTGGGACACAACCCACATAAATGTCTAGAACATAAAGAAATGCCATAAAGGAAACAGAAGGGGTTTGTCCTCGAAGCTATGAGGACTCACTGTTTCTTCTACTTCTCCTTGCCTCTTGGAAACCTAGCCTTCAAGCAACTAAATCTCCGAAACCCTACATTTGATAAGAATGTAGGCAATATGCATTAGAACAAAATGTACCATGTATGAAAGCTATCAGACAACATAAGAGAATCTCAAAAATGGTTAGTCAACATAAGACATAAACATAAGAGACAATAACATAATCATAGCATAATCTCTAACATAAGCATCATATAATCATAAGTCAACATAAGACATAATAAATGAGCATAGGAGATACATCATAATCATATAAGCATAATTTGACATCTTAGTCATCTATGCAACCCTAGGACCATTCTCAAGTAACCTCAAAGGCATACATGTGCAAAGCATGAATAGCATCCCATAATACAACCCAAGCCAAGTATCCCTTTTTGGTCAATTAATCATAGTTTATATACATGGTCTAAGTCTTTAAGTTTTCTACCATAAGGGCACCATAATCCTAAGTAACCTCAAAGCTCACTTGTGCAATGTATGAAAGGCATCCCATACTACCCTTTACACTAAGCATAGCCTTGAAGTCATCCTAGTCGTATTCACCCTCCTTTGGTCTTCCTATTGGCTTACTTCATATGGACAAGGGAACTACCATCCTTGGTCAAACATATCATGGAAGGCAACTATAGCACAACCTTATCTTAAATTACATCCCTCATAAGAGCTCTTCCTTGAATGACCCTAAGTCATACTTGTGCCATGCACAAATAGCATTCCATAATACTACTCATGCTAAGTACTACTATTAGGTCCTCAAGCTAACACTTCTTGATTTGGAACCTAGTTCCTCTTTTTAACTTTAGAACACTACGAGGTACTCTCTTAAGCATATCTTAGATCAATATTACATTGAAACCTATGAGATACTAATTTTAGCATATCTAGGTTCATCATTAGCGTGGACCCTATGAGATACTACTCTAAGCATGTATAAGTCCATTTATACTCTTGAACACTATGAGGTACTTCATTAAGTAAGTCTTAGTTCAATTATCCTTCAGCACACTATGAGATGCTTCTTCAAACATGTCTAAGTTCATTGGATATGGAGATTACTACTAGAAACCTTGACTCCATTATGTGAAGGCTTCCATCTCATGAGACCTAACTTTGGGAAAAACCACACTCTACAACATAAGAGTTCCCCCTTTAACTTGGATAGTCCTCACATCAACTATGTGTGGTCCTCCTTTCAAATTGGAGCCCGGACCCTTTCTTGTGTGACCCTCCACTTCATTGTCAATACCCACTTGGAGCTAAGCATACACCCCAAGGTTTACTTGTTAAGCCTTGCTCAACACTCATGGCTTATGGAAGGATATCCTTGACAACCAATCCATGTTCAAGTTATTCTATCACTTCAGACTTTCAAGCATTCATAAAGTAGATTGGATGAGTATAGGCCTTCCACCACAAATCCATCCATTAAACTTCTATTCTCATTAGACTTTACTCTCAAAGTCTGACACCTATAATTGGTCATATTAGCTTCCCTCTAAAGACCTAGTGATCAACATTCATAACTATGAGTTTTCACTCTGAACAACTCTACAACATAGCAACATCTTATGAACCTAAATTATAAGGCATTCAATCACCTTATTCATTACTATGTGATTCTAGCCATAATTCACCTTAAAGGTTCAATTCCAACTCTACAAGTCAAGATCAATCATATTCAATTAGGTTTAGTTCAATTCATGATTATGTGTTCCTAGCCTTGAACAATTACTACTCATGACATTGATTCAAGAAGATTACTCATGAACCTTCAATTTCACCTCTAATGGCATCAACCCACAAAACATCAAATTCATCAATTTAGACTAGGGTTTATATAGAAATCATATGAATTCATCATAATATCACTAAACAAAGCTAAATCAATCATAATTAGGCATTATCCACTAGATTGGAATCATACCCACAATGTAAGAAGAACCCTAGTTTGAATGGGGTTTTTGATCCAAAATTGGGGGATTACTGATGTTCGCGTAATGAAGACACAACTTCTGATGTAAGTGTCTACGGTCGTACAATAATTTAGTAACCCAACCAAGGGTTGGGATCATTCCCAAGAGAGTGTTTTTGAGAATTAATAGAAAAATAAAACTTAGTTCTAACTAGTCGTAGCTAAAGACATTAACTATTAAAAACATTGAAAATTAAAGGGGGACACAAGAGTGTCAGTTAAAATGGGGTTTTGTCACTAGTAAGTAAAAACAGGAAAATAAACAAGGGTTTCTAAGTAATGAGAAGGGATCCTTGGGATATGACGCGAATACGGGTTAAGTTAGATTATTGGGTACATGCTTTCGATAGAAGATTCATAGAATAATTGTGACTAGATTAAACTCTAAGGGGGATAAGGTCTCTCTCGAGCAACTTACCCCGTTTCAAATGTGTTCCTCTCGGATACCCACTTGTCGCATGAAGACCAGCCTACACCTTAACCCACTCACTCTCTTGAGCTGAGTGTGTGGGAATGAGACTAGGATTCACCCTCTCGAGATGAACCTCATGTGAACCCACTCCCACCGGCCATCAATTTAGTAGTTTTAGTTTTACGACCTCTCTCTCACAAGCCGAAAACACATAAACTTGTAGTTGCAACTACAAATTCATTAAATTCATCCATAACTACAAAACGAAATCATAATTAAACTATCAGCAAGCTAGACCCAATAATTATTTTAACCCATATTCGCTAAATCACACCCCAAGAATTGGGGTTTTTAGCCACAAACGTTTAAGAGATAGAAATGTATACCAAATTGAGTTTGCATTCAACTGGGTATGAAGATTTAAGTCTTGATACAGGCCAAAATCAAAGAATCCAAGAGACCCAAATCCAAATCTTGAAGATGAAACCCTTTGGATCTTCAAGTCTTCAAAACTCTCTCAAGCGTAGAGCAAAATATCAAAAAGTACTATTCTATATGAAAATTATTATAATTGTTCGACCCCTAAAACTACAACTCTAAGTAGTATTTATAGTTTTCACAGATTTGTGCTGCAGCAAATCATTCGGCGTCGTTAGTCGAAATCGCCGATCAACTCGGTGATTCACCATTTGGTGTAGTTCACCGCCATCTTGCACCAACCTTCAACATTGTCGTGCTCTGGGACATTGGGTGACATGGTACTGCTTCGCAGCACTTCTTGGCGATACACCGACTGCTCCCTTTTTCCACCGATTTGATCCTTTCATGCAGGGCTCAGCACACTAGAACAAATGGCAAAGTAAGACCCTTCGGCGACTCGCCAAGTGGACTCGGCGATCCTCAGGCATTCATTTATTCGTTCTTTTTAGCCTTTTCATTCCTTTTTGCGACGTAGTGTCCATGCTTTCCTTCAAACATCAAATACCTGAAACTTAAGGGTTTTCATCAGATATTGAGATAAAAATAAGCATTTGAGGACCCAATTTCTATTAAAATATAACCTTAAATAGGTCCAATTTGTGGACTCACCAACTACTAAGGGTGCTCTATGGGTGGAAGAACCCATAGATGATAAGCTAATCATACCTTTAATCAAAGCCCTAATACAAGCTTTCAACAATGGGGGTTTGTTCTTGGTCCAAGCTTCAAGCTCTATCTCCTTCTTCAATGGAGGTTTTCTAGAGAGAGAAATATTCCTTGGAGAGGATGAAGTTGGGTTTTCTTTCGATTCTAGGGAGAATGACTTAATTGAAGGAAACTTAGGTGTATAGAGCTTATATATTCACTAGGGAGGGAATCAAATTGTGTAGGGTCAACTTTGGAAAAGAACTAAGGACCCTTAAAGATTTAACTAAAACTTTGCTAGCCTTCACGACTTTGCTCGCCCATTTGCCCCTTATCGCACGCCAAGTGGACCCTTGGCTCGCCCAAATTTCTAGTAAGCACCCTAAAAGGGCAGCTCACTAGGCGATGGGGGGGTCTTTTGGGAGATTTGCTAAATGGGTTGGCGAGCCGCGACCTAGCTCGCCCAATGAACCAGTAGCTAGGCCATGGGGACAGCCCATTAGGTGGCCCCAAGTGAACTTTGGCCTTCGCCAAGTCACTTGGGCGATCATGCTTCCCAATCGCCAACAAGACCCAAATAAGAACAAGTTCTCCTTCACTCTACCTTGATAGCTTAGGCCCTTTCCCACTCCCTAGGCTTGACAACCCCACATGCTAAGGCTTAGGTTCGTCTATAAGATTACAGGGTATAAGACGTGCCTTGATGTTCAACCACTAAACCCCCTCATTCCAAGCACGTAACATCTCATCCGCGACTCTAATTCTCAACATCACACTCTAGAACCCTAGCTTTTGGCTCTAGTTTAGTCTATTAATTTCTGGGGTGTTACAAATCCAATCCTTGAAGGATCACAATAAACAACAAACTCACTGGGTCCTTTTGGAAAATTCAAAATAGGAGTCGAAGTGAGTCTATACTTCAACTCTTGGAAACTCTTCTCACACGCTTCTGACCATAAGAACCTAACTTTATTTTAGGCCAGTGCTATCAATGAAGAGGAAATTGAAGAAAACTCTTCCCCAAACCTTCTATAATATCCAGCAAAACCCAAGAAACTTTGAATATCCCAAAGGTATAGAGATGTAGGACAAATCTTAACCGCATCTATCTACTGAGGATCTACCTTAATACCCTCACCGAAAACAATGTGACCAAGTAAAGCCACAGATCTTAGCCAAAAATCCCATTTACTAAACTTTGCAAATAGTTGTTGGTCTTAGTGGACTTGAAACACTATACTCAAATGATCGGCATGTTCATTCTCACTCCATGAGTAAATGAAGATGTCATCAATAAACACAATCATTAAAAAGTCAATATATTGTCTAAACACTCTATTCATCAAGTCCATAAATGTGGCTGGAGCATTAGTTAAACCAAATGACATAAACAAAAACTCATAATGACCATATTGAGTTTGAAATGTTGTTATTGTAATGTCATCTCCCTTCACCCTCAATAGGTGATAACCCGACCGGAGGTCGATCTTAGAGAAGTAATTTGGTCCTTGGAGTTGGTCAAACAAACCATCTATCCTTGAAAAAGGATATTTTTTTGTAATGGTAACCTTGTTTAACTGTCGATAATCAATACACATGTAAAGTGGACCATCTTTCTTACAAACAAACAAAACTGAAGCACCCCATGGAGAGATACTTGATGCAAATATATATGTATCATATCTTCGGGAAGCTATAGGGCATTTATAGGAATTCCATTCTTGATTTCTATCGTGTGCTTTCGCTTTGATTAACCTCTTAAACTTCTTCTATGAAATCTACTCTCTCTTAGATGAATAGCATGAGGCATCCAATGGATGAAAATGGGACATCCACTTATACCGTCAGGTCTTTGATTATTGGCCAGGACATCGAAGATGCTCAACATTAGCTAGGAGGTCTAGCATCAAACCAGGTTTCGACAGAGTTAGCGGCCACCTTGAATCCATGAGATTCAATTTTGGGAGTTTAGGCTCTGCCCGATGGTACACCACAAACTAGTGTGGTTCTTGGTCAGTGAGTTATTCACATTCCAGAGTTGAGTTGGTAGGGTGCCAACAAGGTTCCTTATAGGTTTCCGAGTATGTGATTGAGTTCCTCAAGTGGGCAAGACACATTCCCACATTGTTTCTTATAGAGCGGGACATGACTTAGCAATTCATTTGAGGTTTGATATTGCTACTCCGTCAAGCAATTGAGCACTTGATAATGACCAAGTCTAATTTTACCAGGTTGTTAGTTATATGAGGTCCATGGAGTAGGCGTGTATTCATACATACTATGATGGGTTAAGAGGCCTCGCCATCATTATAGTGTTGATACGATCTCACAAGGGGGTAGACATCATATCGGTGAGGGTTGTTACCATCCTCGACCTACCAGACCCATGGCGGGAGCACTTTAAGTTCTGGGTGGTTTTGTGGCAGGTTATGGTACCCACGGCGGAATTTCTGCTAGACCTCTCAAGGTGTGCATTTTGGTTTTTCAAGTGATGATGTTCATTGCCTTTTAGTCAGGCCATTTTAGTAGGTCGGTTTGGGTAAGAAATGTTATTCAAGTGGTGAATTGGGACATTTTCCTATGTGGTGCCGTACTTTTCAACATCGCATATGACAAGTTCGATAGGTTCGGGCCCAAGGCCCCCAATACTTTTAGTTAGGGGTCGTGTCACGAGTAACACAAGGGGTAGTGCATATGCTCATTTCGGGGTTAGACACATAACATTTTGTGCTTCTTCAGGCAGGTCATAGGCTGAGGTTCCAGGTATCGCTAGTATTTATGTGACCTCATCTCTTTTTAACCCTTGATTTCTTATGCTATATGGATTGAGGTTTTCATGACAATACCTGCCTATGTGACTTGATGTGTACTTGTTATTTGTTTTGAACCCCTTATTTTTTGTTATGTGTCTATATTTATCCATGTAGGCGATTTATTTTAGTAGTGGATTGTTTTAGCATTGTTTGTATGTGCGGGTTAGTGGATAAGTAGAACCTTGTGCCTTTGTGCTTAAATGTCATGGTCGATGTTGATTATTTATTTCTGCTTTCACTTTTTGCTTAACTTAGGCAATGAATAATCAATGTGAGTTATGCAGTAAAATGAGCAGCACCATAAGTGCGAAGTGAATCGTTCCAAGGTATATACACCAACCCACAATCCCAGTCAGCGAGGTAATATCCATATGCCTCCCTCTTTTTCTTGAATGGATCACAGAGATAGGCGTATCCATGACAGACTCAAGTACGTCCTTATATACCTTCCTAGTCCTGATCCAAGTCTTATATCCTCGATTCTCTTAGATTTATTCCGCCGTTGTGACCGGAGATAAAATATAACCATATAAGTATAGAAAGGGTTAGTGACTTTCAAACCGGTCAAGTAAAAAGTGAGTGCATCTTCGATGCGTCTTTATCTCTAAGACCATTTATAAAGTAGTAAAGGTAGTACGGCTCCGTAAAAATATCATTTTAACAGTAATTTGGGAAAAAACCTAACTTTCTCAAAGATTATATTGAGAACCGATGCATGCCCCTGGGTCATACTATAGTCACGTGATAATGAGAAACCAATGCAATGCATGCCGTCACCAGCATCCAAACAACAAGTTCAAATCACATAGTATAAAACAACAATCACCTAACTCCTAGAGAACAAAGAGTAACCTGGAATTCAGTTGGTCCTCAACCAAGGCCTCGAGCCTAAAATACCTCAACAAACTCAACAACGGTAACATAAGTAGAAACAACTCTATTCAGGTAACAAAAGGGGTTGTAAAAAATCAATATTTGAAGGAGAAACTAAAGAACTTCCACAACTACTTGAAAATACCACCCAAATGAAAAAAGAATAACTAACCCCATCATATGGAAATAATAAGCTTTGAAAGATCCAAATTTAACAAAGGGATAGGGACCTCATCGTATGTACAAGTCTAATAAGGAGAATCCTTGTAAAGCAAAAACAACCCCACAATCCTCGCTCTAGCCAAAGGTATCAAACTAGAAAAATTCTCACAACAAGTAACTATGATATATAAAGATCAACAAAAACTCATTCTAAGGTACTAATCACACCAATTTCTATAAAACATTGAAAAACAACCCCAAATATATTAACATCTCTAGATTAGGCATAAGCAAGAAATTACTAACCTAAACTAAGGATTTCACAATACTGAGCTAGTCCAAGGCTCATACGGGAATCAAGAAATAAGAATAAAGAAGTTGTTAAGGTCTGTTGCATGCCCTTCAACATTATCAATAACTGGGTGATAGACGCCTAAAGGTCTAGAACCATAGTTGGCCGGGTTGGTTGCTAGGCTTGCTCGGGCCCCAACAACTAAAAAGGAACTAGAGCGCTCTGAGGTTCTCCCACTAGCTCTAGATTTCTCTGTTGTCATGACCCAAAGTACCCCCCTTGACGTGACATGACGTATATGATCCTAAGAGGCCCTACACAAGACACTTTACATACATATACATAACATAATAGAGAAAAGCAAGAAATCTCATATGAAATAAAGAGTTTGACATTTAAAGCAGAAATCTATCATAGTCTTGACAAGCCTTTCTAGTACATCAAAAAAAGTGGTCGGGAAACCCGTACAACACGTTCAACATCCGATACAAGAGAAAAGACATAAGAAATCAATAAAGGGGACAGAATAATTAGAGTATGACTACTCACCAAGTCTTCAATCTCTAAAGTGATCAACTAGCCACGAATGGAGGGACATGAGTCATCAAACCCTACATTAGTGAAACAATGTAAGCGCATGAATGCATTAGTACATGGAATTTACTAAGTATCAGAGTTACGCACAAAACACGAATCATGGCAAAAAAGGGGACATAATCTTAAAACATGATATGCATGACCAAAATAATCATAGTAAAACCTTTAAGAGACGTCATAAATCATGAATATAGTCAATGCATTTTAAATTCATCAGGTAATAATTATACAACCTTTGAAAGAAACTTAGGTTCGTTTTGTGGGATATTTACTATTAACTGAGATAGACCACGAGAGCTATAACGTGGAAGGCAGTGTCTTTCTCCCACACTGAAAAACAAATGTGATTGCTTTCTAAGGAAAATAACTTAAACTTCTAGATTAGGTGGATCCACTAGTTATGTTACTTAAGACAACCTACAAGGTAAGTAGTTAGGGACAAGGAGATTTCTACAAGAGATCCAACCTCTACTAACGGGAGAGCCACCATCTCAATATCCTCTTGGTGCTTAGAAAGAATCCTAAAGGAACAGTCATAAACAAAAATGTATCATCATGCATGGACAAGAACAATTAAGTTACTAATCCAAGATAAAAATATGATATAATAGCTCCTTCAACCTTGAATCATGCATGAGCAAGAAAACTTTTCACCAAATCGTGATCCCTTAACGTGAGGAAAGCTTTCACAATCTATGCATATGTGAGAAAATCCTTTCATAATTAATCGATGCTTATCTTTAAGAAACCTAGATCATAAAAAATAAGTTTTTACAAATCATGCATAAGTTCTTTCTTTCATTCATAGTCGTTCAACTTCATGCAATTTTTTGTTCTTAGTCAAAATCATTATCAATGCATGAGTTCATATAGTATAGATTGGAAACCATGCAATTGAATCTAAATAATCATCATATGATCAAAATCAAACAATTTAAATCAATACAAATAATTCCCATGAGGAATTAAATAAGAATTTAACCAATTTAGGGAAATTGAATTGGAGAATACTTGGGGACGTAATAGGTGAATGGAACCCAATGATGAAATCCATTTATACCTTAATCTTAAAGCCCAAAAAAAAATGATGAAGAGAGGAGACTTGAACATGAAGAACCCTAGAATCCTTCAGTACCTTGGAGAAAAACAGTTAGAAGAAATTTGGGGATTTTGAAAACCGAAGGAGAATCAGTAGATTATAGGAGTAAAATCAGTTATAGGGTCTTATTTATAGGCAAAATATATAGTATAGGAATTAGATGCATAGGAAAAAACCCAAAAACCTTAAGAAATAACTACCGGATAGTCCTACGTTCTATAGAACTTTCTACCGCCGGTACTGGTTAACCATTGAACCAAATTTAGAAACCAAAATTTCATCTAACTTTCCACAAGACCTTTCTACGGTCGGTCCAAATTCCTACATCTGTAGAACCCATCCATAGAACGCAAGTTTAAGTTCATAATTTTCCTAAGTCAAGAACATTCCTACGGAAGACATCTACAACTCGTCAAACATCCCACGACCCGTCCTATTCATTCATAGGTCAAACATCAGAAACAAGAATTTCCCAGATCTCAACCTCATTCCTACGAGTACTATCTACAACTTGTAAAACTTTCTATGAACCACAAATAGGTTTCGTAGGTAACAACCAACAACCCAAAATTTTATATTTTCCATTTCCATTTTTTGAGGTGTTACATCTGTCTATCCTAGGCCGGTGTTGATGCCCTCGTATACAGATGATTTCATCCTCTGCCCTTGTTGGGGCTCTACCATGGTGCTAGGATGCAAACCCATTGACAGTTAAGCCACACGTATGAGCCATCCTTTGAAAAAATGTAACGAGTAATAATTTTAAAAACTAGTATGCGCGATCCACAAAAGTGGTACAAAAGAAAGAATATTTCTAAAGTTTCCCTGTAGACTCTTGAAAATAGAATATGAACATCTCTGCACCAATCTACAAGACTCTACTAGATATAAGCTCTGTGGAAGTGATAATTGTGAACATGAGTGTTCTAATACCAACTTGTTGCAACTTTAAATCTTTATTCATGATGGTACCTACTATTATCCACTAGTAGGTAAGACAACCCATAAGCCAGAATGATAAGTAACAGGTGTAAGGGTAGAAACAATAACTAACATGAATTGCAAGATATAATTTAAAAGATAAATATAAGATAATTACTGAAAGCAACATAATATATATGTATATATATATATATATATATATATATATATATGTACATAGTAGCTACAAAAAAGTACAAGTCCCAAAAATGGACAAAAATGTATAGACTTGTCTCAAAAGCAAGAGACTAGCCAAAACATAATAGAAGGAAATATGTATGATCCAAAATATCATAAGCTTAGCCTCATCTCCAAGTCCTCTTGCAATTTGCTCCATATCAGTGTTGGTAGATATAGAGTGTAATATGAGTACCAAAACAACATGTACTAATAGGCATCATAGGCCGACTAAGCTTGGAAAGTTAAAACAATAATGACGAGTTGAAAAGTGAAAATCTAGAAGTTACAGAAAAGAAATATTAAAAGAAATTATATCTAAGAAACACACGAGGTAAGGAATGAAATAACCTTAAAGTAAATATCTACCTAATATCTAACTGGATCCCATTAGCCTAGAAGATACACCCGTGTGGCAATTAAAATAAATAATCCAAACAGACACCTTTAAGCATGATAGGTACACTAAACAGTAATGAAACTAATAAAAGAATAGAGGATGCCTCTTGAACTGTCACGACCTTCTACAGACTTGAACCATTGAAAAAGCAACCCAAGAACCCAATAGCATCACCTAGTAAGGACTCAAAAGTGGCTAAATATTTGTTTATGCATATAGGTTATGGTTGTATGTTTCTTGTTTACGTATGCATACATGTCTATTGTTAGTAGTTTCATTTGTGCAATGCATAGTAAGAAGACATATGAAAGGACATCATGCATATAATCTCATTCAATGAGCTTGCTATTGTGACTTGTAGTTTTCAAGTGGTATTTCTCATTGTTATATGTAATTGTGCATGATTATTTGTGATTCTTGGTAGGCTCAGGTACCACACCGGTACACTAATTATGAATAGCTTGAGTACCACGCCGGTGTATTAACTAAGGATGGCTCACATACCACATCGGTACACTATCAGTATGCTTTGGGTTCTTTGAGAAGACCTACCATATAATTGTTGCATGGTGGACCGTTGAGCTGTCCGGGTTACTTTGAAAGGGAGTTGATCTTAGCTCTGGTTTCTATGTGGCCATATGGGACATGGATAATCTAACAGTAAGGCAATGTAAGGATTGAAATTTTGGGCTATGTGTCACTTCTAAGGGTGGAGGTAAATTTAATGTTCATTTTCATATAATATTTTGGGATTCTTCTGCATAATTATCTTTATTACATGATTGAGATTATGGAGTCTCAATCCTCTAGTCGTCTATTATTAATCATAATGATCTTGGCTTTGTAATGGCTTCTAGGTTAACTTGGTCTAAGGTGCCAGTTTTATATACTGATCTAAAAGGGCCAGTGATTGGCATGCGAAATTGAGAAGTACTAGTAAGTATATTGATAGGTCTAGTGATGGCCTGGTATTCGTGGATATTAATGTGATAGAAGGGCTAGGCTATGATTTGACATTATTGTGGCATAACATGTAGCCTTTGGAGGCCTTAGGGTTATTTAATTAAGGTGCTTAGTCATAGTATTTACCGGGAAAGAGTATGAGTATGTGAGTAGAGAGTTGGGGTGGTGTAACTCTTATATTGCATAACTTTGTGATTATCTATATTATATTGTGTGGTTATCTCGGTTGACTAATGGTGCCTATAAGTACGTGTTGTTTTTACTGAGACTACTATTGCTATGTCAGTTGGCATAGTCTAGTTGCAGAAATTAAGTTGAGGGTGAGGGTTCTCTTATCTATGTGTTGTATTAGGTACCCGCACAACCTTGTGGGTTGGGTCGTGACAAAATGTACTCATTCTTTATATTATTCTCAGGATGGATTTTTCTACTCCCTGTTCATTCATTACATATGAAATATTAAATTATCAATATAATCAGTCGAACGAGTTAATGATACTTTCAACCTTTGTGATACCCGAAGTGAATAGCATTAAATGGCATAATGTTTAGCTCTTTATCCAATTGAATCCGTGCAATTTCTGAAATTATTAAATTAGTTGAGTAAATGTGGCATACAATGAGTCTACTTTTTCAATCGGTCAATTTTTAAAATTAAATTGTATAGTCAAACATCATTGAATTTTAAAAAATATATTAAATGAAAAGTAAATGTTTTAAATGATCCGGAAGAAATAAATAATAATTAATATATATATATATATATATAGAGAGAGAGAGATATTTTAAAAGGGTACTCTTTTTAGAATTGGTGAAGAAACAGCTGATTGGGGACGATCTCACTGACCCCTGGCTTCACCACACCCAATCCAGAGGCTAAGGAGAGAAGAATAAGGTGAAGGTAGATACCACTCATCAAACTCTTTTTAGTGTTCAAGATTTTAGGTCTTGTTAGTTGCATCTGAATATGCTATATAGTCATCTTAGTCTCTTTCTTTTTTTCAAGTCTAAATTATATTCCCCAAAAGTAGATATGACCTGAATAGATCTTTTTCTTCTGATGCGTTATTTTTTTTGGGAAAGTCTATATTTACTGTTATTGAATTAGTGCAAGAGAAAGAACTTTTTCAAGTATTAAAACCTATAAATATTGTTTTCTACGTCGAAATTTCGTTGAACTGGTAGCAGCTACTTTTATCAATTTGATTAGATCTATAGGTTTTTAAAATTAATTTCCCCAAAAATATTAATCTTTTTGGAAAGAAATTTAAAATTTAGGTGGATTTTTTTATTGCTAATCCAATGAATCCTAAGAGATCGAAACAAATCATTTTTTTGTTTCATGAATCTATGCTTTTTATACTCCCCCTCCCAATTTTTCTAACCATTTGTTTTTATTTATTTTTACTTTGAGGATACAAATTCTAATAAAAGAGATTGATCATCTGAGGTTTGACCACTAAAACACAAATAATTGGTTTGATGGGTGAAAATTAATATATTTTGTGATAGATCTAGATGTTGTGGGTGCATTTAGTGAATCATTTGACATGCATTGACCACAACAACAAATGGTCTTGTTACTGAATGGATACATTTAATGGACAAACATCTTTTACTTTGACTATTTTTTTGTATTCTTGCTTTTACAATATGTTCTTAAGTTATTACTTCACACGTAAATATAAGTTATTATCAAGCTAACAATTTTCATATTTTTTTGAAAACCTTCTGTATTATTTCACAAAATATTGTGGTCTTACAAAAGATCTGACTAAGTATTTCTTATTTTTCTACTAGAATATGGATAACCAGCATAACGTTTATGGTGATGAGGATGCAAAATTAATGGATGTGCCCATATATTTTATCACACCTCATAAATTAAAAGCTTATGAGTTTAAGGTATGTTTTTAAGAACTTCTTTTAATTTTAAGGTGTTCAGTTTTATTCCTTATAAATCATGTACAATTTTTTTTTATAGATATAAGAATTACTTTGGATGATATATATATATATATATATATATATATATATATATATA
>JAJOOR010005344.1:0-47297 GCA_036250505.1 Solanum acaule | reverse complement strand
ATTTGCATTTGCAACTACAACCCTTTAAATTAACCCACAATTACTGATTGAAATCACCTTTAAACAACATTTAAACTATCAATTAACAATACCCATAAACTAAATCAACCCATAATCACATAATCACACCCTAAGAAATGGGGTTTTAGCTAGACATTATAAATAGATAAAAATCGTTACCAAATTGTGTTTCCATCAACTGGGTAAGATTAATTTCGTCTTTACAAGGTCCAAATTAAAGAATCTCAAAGACCCACTTCCAATTTCTCAAAAACGGAAAACTTCAATTCTTCAAAGTTAAGGAAAATATTGTTTCCAAACTCAGAGTTTTATCTAAAGCCGATAAGAAATTCTATACTATGAAAATTGATTATGTCAAAGATAGATACTAAAAATAATGTTTGAAATTGTATTTATAATGGCCAAAAATATGCTGCGAAGGACCAATTGGCGCAGTAAGTCGAGATCGCCGATCCACTCGGCGATATGCTCTTTGGTCAATTCCATCGCCTTTTTACTTTGGTCTTCAACATCTTCACATTCTGTAACTTTTGGCGATCTAATACTGCATCGCAGAACCGTTCGGTGACACCCCGACTGCTCCATTCTATCGCTGACTTGATTTTCACCTTCAGGGCTTGGCATACTGGAACTTTAGGCGAGATCATAGCCATTTGGTGACTCGCCCAATGGGTTAGGCGATCACCAGGCTGCCCTATTCCTTTTTGTTCATTAGTGTCCATGCTTTGTTACTTAATCCAAGTACCTGGAAAACAAGGATTTTACATCAGTTATTAGCACAAAATAAGTATTTGAGGACACTAAATCTATCCAAATATAGCCCTAAATGAGTCCAAATTGTGGACTCATCAAGAACCTGGAAATATGTGGAGGGATTGTCCCCACACACACATGTTGGACCCGCGCAACAGAAGACTAGATTAGTGGTACCCATGGGAAATGGTAATAATGGTCTAGGACGTCCACAAGATGGGTGAGGAGGAAGTCATCGAGGCCGTGAAAGTCAGGGAAATGGTAAGGCAGGCAGAGGTACAATGTAGATAGCCAGGGAAGTCGCCCATCAAGATGATAGGGCTCTGTGTTATGCCTTTCCAGGTAAGAGTGAGGGAGCGTCTTCTGATGCGCTGATCAGAGGTACGATTCTCGTCTGTGACCGATTGGCTAATGTGTTATTTGGTCCGGGTTCTACTTATTCTTATGTGTCCGTTCAGTTTGCCTTGGGATTTGATATGATTTGTGATGTACTTGATGCCCCCATCCATGTTTTTACCCCAGATTAAGAGTATGTCATAATCACCTATGTCTATCGTGCTTGTCCTATCTTGTTTATTGGTTTTCAGACTTGGGCTAATTTGGTTATTTTGGACATGACTGACTTTGATATAATCTTAAGCATGACTTGGTTGTCCCCCTATTATGTTGTGCTTAATTGTAACACTAAGTCCGTGACTCTAGTATCCCTGGTAGGGAAAAATTAGAGTGGAAAGGGGTGTACAAGCCTAAGCTAGCTAAGGTCATATCCTCATTAGTGAGTGTTCCTTCTCAAAGTTATAGACTTACATCGATAGAAAAAATAGTGCATTGGAAAAACTGAACATGAAGATAGAAAATGTATTACCTTTGTGTCATAGAGCCGAAGATAGGATTACGATTTTGGGGGTTCTAAACTTTAGGAAATAAGAGAAAAATATTATAAAGCATGTTGATAGTGGGGTTCAAACCCACAACACTAGAGTTAAAAGTATTTTCACCGTCCATCCTTACCATAGAGCTGTCGATCAATTTTCTAGGGGTTTCATAAGTTAATATACGTAGATATTTATTTAATTTTCTAATACAAATACATGGTCTACAAAAAAGCCAGTGAGTTTGTCTGAACCCATGAAACCCCACCTAGCTCCGCCTCTGCGAGTTTGTTTACCAGGATGAAGTTGAAGGTCTTCGATTGAGGAACTTTTGCATGCAACACAAAACTAAAATCCTTAAGATTTCATATCTTCACACCTCATCTGTATATGGATGGTGAATAAAATTATGAAATATCCTCTGTGCAATATTCCAATTCGAAATTTATCCATGGAGTGCGCGTATAATTTTTGAGTTCCGAATAAACAATTAGTCAATGCCATATTTTCAATATTTCTCTTGCAGATCTGTAATTAAACCCTTTGATTCAAGAGAAGCAAAGTAACTTTTTCTTGGAATTTCTGTCGATCTAATACAGCTAATTAGTGCTCCACTAAACTGTTTAATATTGTGTGTGGACGTGCACAATAGATTTCTCACAACTTGAATTTTATATAAATAGTAAGATTTTGCTTCGGTCTTAAAATCTTGATCACAGTTGTCTCTTGTTTCTACAACACTCTTTACTTGAGCACTCACTCTTGTTTTCTTACTTGCTTATTTGCACTTTGTTTCTTATTTGGTTGGTTACTTACTTGTTACAATTCAAATGAACCAACTGTATTTATAGGAGGGGATGAAACAATCTAGCTAAGCAGATTTTCTATTCTATTCTAGAATATTCCTCCAACTACTTAATTCTAGAATTACAATTTCTAGCACCTTTCTAGACTTTTCTCTCTAGAATACTCATTCTAGATATCTTTCTTCATTTCTCTATAAATACGAAATATTCTAGATTTTCTTAACTTATACTAAGTAAATAATTAAGTTGGTGATGAATTCTTAACACTATCCCTCAACACCAACTTAATTTTGCTTTGCATCCGTTGTGAGAGATTTATGAAATTCTACAACCATCATGACGCCTATGCCTTTTGATGATTTCCACCTTATTTGGATTATTCAAATCTCCACTCTTTGAAGCTTCTTCAAAGGTAGTAGACTCTTTGATGTTAACCACTTCTTTTAATGTTGCATCAATATACATGGTGTTTGGGCGTTTCAGTCTTGTAGACCTTCTTAGTTTCGATTGTGACACTTCTTGGAATTCTTCTTGCAACTCATCTGGTGTTTCACAAGATCCAATTTGGCATATGCTATTCTGTTCTCCTTTCGAAGAGCTCTTCTTTGTATGTGATATGTGTTTTTCACACACCTCTAGTTCTTATTCTGACTTACTTCCTGCTACTTTTTCTTTATGTTTATGTTGTAGCTCTTGCTCCAATTCTTTTGAATCTGGTGAGAAAACATCTTTGTACCACCATGTTGGTGCTTCATCAACTACCACATAAGTTGTATCGTCTGGAATTACATAGATTGAATCTAATCTTCTGCCCTTAATGTTGGCGAGCTTGTTACTTTTGAGATTTGATATACCTTTACGTCATCCGGTCTGAACATAACATAGTCTCCTGAAGTTGTTAGTTGTGACACAGATAATTTTATTTTCATCATACCTGAATGTGGAAGATGTTCTGAACTTCCACTTCTCTCAATATATTATATGGCACAAACAACGTCTTGCTAACATGAGTTATTGACATTCTTGAAGTATTTACAGTCACCATTACTCGACTTCCCTTATATTAACTCATGTTGATGATCTTTTTCTCATCACCAGTCATATGATTGAAACATATTGAATCAATAATCTAATCATGGTCATAATCGACCAATTCTCACTTACAGTTGCAAATGCAATGTCCTCTTCTTTAGTAGAGTGACAGGTGACAAGCTCCTCTTGTTGATTATTTCTTCAACTGCACAAGAGGACTTGAAATCCCAAGCTTCTTGTTGTTGTTGTTGGTTTTGGGAAGAAGTAGCTATCTTACCTTCACCTTTCTTGTACCAGTAGTCTCTGGCGTAGTGCCCTTTCTTTCCACAATTATAGTTGTTTTCCATTTTTCGGTTGTTGGAGCCTTTAGCCTGCTTGTTTTGTCATCGCCTTCTTTGATGCTGATTCTTTTTGTCTCCCCTTGGCCATGAGCTTCTCTACACTTCTCCTTTTTGATAGTCTTGTGTTTTGCTAAAGAGCGCTTTATCTTCATATTTTATATTGAGACTTGATAATGCTTTCTCCAAATCTTCTTCATTTGCCAATAGATTTTCCAACTCAGATAAAGTTGGTTCTGTGGCCCACCCCATGTGGCTGTATTATGCCTTTGTACTCCGGCCTTAGACCATGAACAATGATTCTCCTTATTCTTGTCTCCATGATAGAATTCTTAGGATCTAATTTTTATATTTCATCATATAATGATTTTACCTTTGAGAAGTATTTGCTAATTGTCATATTCCATTAAGAGATCGATAAAAGCTCATTTTTGAGCTTTTTTAATCTCGCATCATTTTTCTTTATAAAAATTGTTGCTAAGGTGTCCCAAGCTTCTTTGGGAGTCTTGGCATTCTTAATCCATTATAGGTACTCATCCTCGATGGTTATAGTGAGAACAAACATCACCTTTCAAGCTTTGACCTTCCACCATTTTGCTGCTTCATCATTTGTTGGTGGTGTGGTATCAAATCCACCGTTTATATCTGTAGGAGATAAACAAATATTGACAAAGAAAGATAACAAAAAGATAACAAGGTTAAATTTCATTCCTTTATTGAAATAATGACTGCAATATAAATACATGAATTCATAACTTAAAAAGCTAAAGAAAACGAGTAAAATAAGTTGTCATTATCTCCAATAACTAAATCCTAAAATATAGAAACAGACTAATGAGATTATGCCCAACACTACAGCCTTATTTATCTGAAATTAATCCTACTTTTAAGCTGTATATTGATACAACAGAAAGTGGAACTAATCTCCAGCTTTTGGGGAAGCACTTTCAACACTCCCTTGGTAAGGCCTTAGTTAAATCTTGCCCTAGGTAAGGCCGTAGTTAAAATATCAATATTCTGAATATCTATTTCGCAGTGCACTAAGTGTAACACCTTGGTCTTAAAAATAAGCTAAATTTAGAAAGTAATAAATTAGAAAGAGCTAAGTTGAGATTGGTACAAGGTATTCGCCAATTGTGAGTTTTGGAGCAACTTCAAACGACCATAAATTTCAGCACAAAATGATTTAGGTAGCCCATGAGATATCAATCGAAGGTCGTTAATTCCTCTTTCCAATGCTGTTGAGTTTGCTAAATTCTGAGTTTGGATAACAGAGATATATCTGTTTGAGTGCAGCCTGTCTAGATAAGGAAATTCCTCCATTTTAAGGAGGGGTATTTTGGTATTTTCCTTACCCCACTAGGCATATATGTACTTCTCACCCTTTTAGGAGTCTAAACTGATTGGAATTAGTTTTAGTCATTCCAAAAGAGCTTAGCGTTTTTTTTTTAGAGAAGTTCAATTGGAGAAAAAGAAGAACGTTCAAGATTCTTGCAAGCTTTGGGGATTTAATCCAAGAACTTAGTTCTTTTGAGGTATTTAAACTTTTATACTGATGGGTTTTTTCACCCTCACGCCAATCATGAGTTTCCATTATGAATTTGTCCATGAGATTGTATATATTGAGATTCTTGATGAAGTTCTTGAGGTTTTGGGCTTCATTCTTTAACAATGAAGTGTTGCTGAGTTCTTGAGGTGAGGGTCTTGTGAATGAGTGTTATTCTTGGTGGGATTTGTGTGGATTTCATTGTAATTGTGTTGCATTTATGTTTCCAAAGGATTTTTGAAGGAATTCTTCAATTCTAGATGCGTTAAGCCTTGGAATTGAGAAGAAAATTTTGTCAAAAATCTGGGTATGGGGGTAGGGCAGTGGGCCACCACTACACCAGAACTACTGCCGAGTAGTTTAGGGCATGGCGTGGCGCCCCACTCAGTGTGCCCCAAGTGATGTTCAATATTTTTGGGGTTTAAACCCAATGCCACTCAGTGCGCCAGGATCGCTAGGTCCCTTACCCTTTCAGCCTTCCTTCCGTGTGTGTTTCCTCAAATCATATATATGTTCTCTACTTCTTTTCTACACTTAAAATCTTCATTAATCCTTGTGATATCATGCATATCTGAATCAGAATTCTTAAATATTCATTTCAAATTAAAGTAAAGATTAAGTCTTCCGCTAACTAATTGAACCAAGCCAAGGGTTCGCTTGCGGACGAACAGTGGTTCTTGAGTGTCAGCCACATACAGGGTGTAGACTTGGGGCATGCCAAACTTGGTATCAAAACACATAGTTCAAGAGTCCTAGGGTGTGTATAAAGCCGTGGATGTAGAGTCCTGGTTATCAGTGTGAAGAGCACTATATCTAAATTAGAAGGCTACGACATTTAGGAAACACTCACTTCCTTCTTAATCTTTTCATGTGATAGAGTTCAATTTTCTAAAATTTTCTTTCTAATTCTTTCTTGCACGTATCTTTTAGATCATGAATCCATGAAGAGCTGTTCGAGGTCGTCCTGCAAGAAGAGATGTTGATCATTAAGATTAAGGGGTACCCAATGCACCTGAAGTGCAACCCCAATGAGAGATCACTAATGTTGAGTTCTAGGATGCTATCCGGATGTTGAGTTGAGTTGTGGACCAATGATTTATTGAGGATGAATCCCCCAAAATTCACTGGGTCTAATGTCACTGAGGATCCAAAGAACTTTGTGGAGGAGCTGTAGAAGGTGTTTGAGGTTATGCATGTTGCTGATGCTGAATGAGTTGAGTTAGTTTCATACCAACTCAAGGGTGTTGCTAGAATTTTGGTACGACCAATGAAAGAAGAGCAGGGCTGAAGGGGCATCAATCATGAGCTGAGTTATGTTTGAAAGTACCTTCATGGGGAGTTTCTTTCCCTGTGAGCTGAGAGAAGCAAAGGTAAGAGAATTTCTCACTCTTAAGTAGAAGTCCATGAGTATCCATGAGTACAAACTCATGTTCACTCAATTGTCCCGTTATGCTCCGAAGATTGTTGCTGAAATGAGGAGAAGGATGAGTCTATTTGTGTCTTGATTGTCTCCCTTGTCAAACAAAATGGGTAAGGCTGCTATGTTGATAGGGGAAATGGACAGAGGAATGGGTATTATCCATGTAAAACAGGTTGAGGAAGACAAGTTGAGAGATAGGGAAGAGTTTCGATGCAGTAAGGCTAAGAAGATAGGTAATGCGTATGGATAGCAGAAGATTGTTGTGAGCTAGTCGTCTTTTCAACTAAGGCTAACCGGACCTTCTCCATCATTTGCTAGTGCACATACACCAAAGAATTGAAGTGAGTTTAGGAATTAGAATTCACAGAACTTCAAAGCTTGACCTGCCCAATCTCAAGGTAGTATGGTAAAAAGGGCCAACTGGACTCCTACATGTGCTAAGTGTGGTGGAAACCACCCAGGGGTGTATCGTGATGGCTCCACTTATTGCTTCAAGTGTTGTCAGACAGGTCACTTCATGAGAGAGTGCCCTAAGAATAGGCAAGGAAATGGTAATGGGTGTAATAAAGCCCAATGTTCTTCAGTGGCTATGGCAGATAGAGCTGCACCTATAGGAGCTACTTTAGGAACAAGCGGAGGAACAAACTGTCTGTAAGCTATCCCTAGTGGCCAAGAGCAGGAGAATTCACCAAATATTGTCACTCGTATGATAAAAGTCTTTACTTTTGATGTATATGTATTATTTGATCCAGGTGCGAGTCTATCTTTTGTGACCCCATATATTGCTATGATATTTGATATCCTCCATGAGAAAGTTCTCGAGCCTTTCAGTGTTTCCACACCTATTGGTGAGTTTATTCTAGTCGAGAGAGTTTATCGTGATTGCACCATCTTTGTCAGTCACAAGGACACCATGGATGACTTAGTCGAGTTAGACATGGTAGACTTTGATGTTATTCTAGGTATGGACTGACTTCATGCTTGTTATGCCTTAGTTGATTGTAGAACCCGAGTAATAAAGTTCCAATTTCCTAATGAGCCAGTTATAGAGTGGAGGAGTAGTTCAACAGTGCCTAAGGGTTATTTTATTTCAAACCTGAAGGCCAGAAAGTTAGTTTCCAAGGGGTGCATCTATTACTTAGTCCGAGTTAATGACTCTAGTGTTGAGACACCGCCTATTCAGTCAGTTCTAGTTGTGAGTGAGTTTCCAGAGGTGTTTTGAGATGATCTTCCCTGAGTCCCTCAAGAAATATAAATAGACTTCGGTATAGATATTCTTCTTGGTATTCGACCTATCTCTATTCCTGCATATGGAATGGTTCAGCTGAGTTGAATGAGTTAAAAGGGCAGTTGAAAGACCTTCTTGAGAAAGGTTTCATTCGACCCACTGTCTCTCCGTGAGGTACTCTGGTCTTATTTATAAGGAAGAAAGATGGTTCTCTCAGGATGTGTATTGATTACCGTCAATTGAACAAGGTTACTCTGAAGAATAAGTATCCTCTTCCGAGAATTGAGGATCTTTTCAATCAACATCAGGGTGCCACTTGTTTTTCTAAGATAGACATTAGATCTGGCTATCATCAGTTTAGGGTAAGAGAGAGTGATATTCCAAAGACAACATTCAAATCCCGTTACGGTTATTATGAGTTTCTGGTTATGTCTTTTGGCTTGACTAATTCTCTTGCACCGTTCATGGAACTTTTGAACAGAGTGTTTAAGCCATATCTAGACATTTTTGTGATCATATTCATTGATGACATTCTAATTTAATCGAGGAATGAGGAAGATCATGCTAGTCATCTCAAAATAGGTCTCCAAACTCTAAAGGACAAGGAGTTGTATGGTAAATTTTCCAAGTGTGAGTTTTGGCTTGAGTCTGTAGCGTTCTTAGTCCACATTGTATCTAGATAAGGGATTCGAGTGTACACTCAAAAGATTGAGGCCGTACAGAACTGGCCCAGACCCATATCTCCAACTTATATGAGGAGTTTCTTAGGAATGGATAGTTATTATAGGAGGTTTGTCGAGGGGTTTTCATCTATTTCATCCCCTTTGACAAAGTTGACTCAGAAGACAACAAAGTTTCAATGGTCTAAGCTTGTGAGAAAAGCTTTCAGGAATTGAAAACACGGTTGTTTATTTCCCCATTGTTGATCTTACCAAAGGGAACACAAGGTTTTGTTGTGTATTGTGATGTGTCTAGATTTGGACTTGGTTGTGTATTGATGAAGAATGGTAAGGTTATAGCCTATGCCTCTAGACAACTTAAGATTCAGGAGAAGAATTACCCGACTCATGATCTCGAGTTGGCAGCGGTAGTATTTGCTTTGAATATATGGCGTCACTATCTCTATGGTATTCACATAGATGTGTTCACCGATCACAAGAGTCTTCAGTATGTTTTCAGTCAGGAAGAGCTTAGTCTCAAGCAAAGGAGGTGGTTAGAGTTGCTTAAAGATTACGACATGAGTATCCTCTATCACCCAGGTATGGCTAATGTTGTTGCTGGTGCCTTGAGCAGGTTGTCTATGGGTAGTACTACCCATGTTGAGGAGGGCAAGAAAGAATTGGCCAAAGATGTGCACAAACTTGCGCGATTGAGAGTCCGATTGTTGGATTCCAATGAAGGTGGAGTGGTAGTAATGAATGTGGCTAAATCATCACTTGTGTTTGAATTGAAAGAGAAACAAGACCAAGACCTTGTTTTGGTTGAATTGAAGGCAGATGTTCATAAGCAGAAAGTGATGGTTTTTGAACAAGGGGGAGATAGTGTATTTAGGTATCAAGGTAGATTATGTGTACAAAAGGTGGATGAGCTTCAAGAGAGGATCATGGAAGAGGCTCATAGTTCCAGATACTCTATCCATCCTAGTTCCACAAAGATGTATCGTGACTTGAGAGAAGTGTATTGGTGGAGTAATATCAACACCAAAGGCCCGGTGGTGTGGCTCAGAACATAGACCTTCCAGAATGGAAGTGGGAGATGATTAATATGGATTTTATTATTGGTTTGCCGCAATCTCATAGGCACCATGATTCGATTTGGGTGATTGTAGATCGGATGACTAAATCAACCCATTTATTGCCAGTAAAGACTACCTTTTTGGTATAAGATTATGCATGGATATATATTCAAGATATCGTCAGACTTCATAGAGTTCTTGTGTCTATACTTTCATATAGAGGTGCACAATTTATGAAGTCTTTCAAGAAAGGTTTGGGATCGAAGGTAAACTTGAGTACTGCTTTCCATCCTCAAACTAATGGTCAAGTAGAGTGTACGATTCAGACTAAAGAAGATATGTTAAGGGATTATGTGATCGATTTCAAAGTTAATTGGGATGATGACTTACATTTCACAGAGTTTGCTTACAATAATAGCTATCACTGTAGTATCCAGATGGTTCTGTATGAGGCTCTTTATGGGCGAAGATGTAGATCGCCTATTGGTTGGTTTGAAGTTGGTGAAGCTAGATTGATAGGACAAGACTTTGTTCATCAAGCTATGGAGAAAGTGAAGATTATTCAGGAAATGTTAAAAACAGTGCAAAGTCATTAGAAATCTTATACATATGTTAGGAGAAGAGACTTGGAGTTTGTGGTGGATGATTGGGTTTACTGGAAGGTTTCACCCATGAAGGGTTTTATGAGGTTTGGCAAAAAGGGGAAACTCAGCCCCTAGTATATTGGTCCTTACATGATATCCAAGAGGATTGGCAATGTAGCTTATGAGTTGGAGCTACTGTTAGAGTTAGCAGTAGTCCATTTGGTATTCCACATTTCTATGTTCGAGAAATGTATGGGCAATCGTTGACTCATTATACCTACTAAGAATATTGTTATTAAGGACAACCTATCTTAAGAGGAGATACCCGTTAAGATTCTTGATCGTCAGGTTCGCAAGTTAAGAACTAAGGAGGTTGCATCGGTCAAGGTTTTAAAGAGGAATCAATTTATTGAGGAAAATACTTGGTAGGCTGAGGAGGATATGATGAAGAGATACCCACATCTCTTTGCCTCCAGAGAAATTCCAAACTAAGGTACTTACTCTTTTCTTGAATAATCTTTAAGTTGATATGCTAAGATATGTGATTTGCATGTTGGGTGTTTGAGTTGGGTGTTAGATATTTTCACTTAACTTATTCTATTTAGAGTAATCTCATTTGAGGGTGAATTTTCCCAAAGGGGAGATATTGTAACACCTCGGTCTTAGAAAGAGCTAAATATAGAAAGAACTAAATTAGAAAGTGCTAAATTAAGATTGGTACAAGTTATTCTTTAATTGTGACTTTTGAGTCAACTTCAAACGATCATAACTTTCATCACATGATGAGTTAGGTTGCCCATGATATATCAAATTGAAGGTCCTTAAGGTCCTCTTTCCAACGCCATTGAGTTTTCTAAATTACAAGTTTGGATGAAGGAGATATGCCCGTTTGAGTGCAGCGTGTCTAGTTTAGGCAATTCATCCATTTTAAGTAGGGGTATTTCGGTATTTTCCTTACCCCACTAAGCCTACTCATTTTTTCACCTTTTTAGGGGTATAAACTGATTAAAATTAGTTTTAGTCATTCCAAAAGACCTTAGGGTTTTTCTGAGAGAAGTTCAATAGGAGAAAAAGAAGAACGTTCAAGATTCTTGCAAGCTTTGAGGTTTTACGCTAAGAACTTAGTTATTTTGAGGTATGTGAGCTTTCATAGTGATGGTTTTTTTCATCCTCACTCAAATCATGAGTTTCCATTATGAATTCGTCCATGAGATTGTATATATTTAGATTCTTGATGAAGTTCTATAGGTTTTGGGCTCCATTCTTTAACAATGAAGTCTTGTTGAATTCTTGAGGTGAGGGTCTTGCGAATGAGTGTTATTCTTGGTGGGATTTGTAAGGATTTCATTGTAATTGTTTTGGGTTCCAAATGAGTTAGAAGGAATTCATTCGATTCTAGATGAGTTAGGCCTTGGAATTAAGAAGAAAAAATCGTAAAAAATCTGGGCATGGGGTTGTGGCGGAATGCCACCACTACGCCAGAAATACGTCCTAGTAGTTTTGGGGCTGACACAGCGTGCCACTCAGTGCTCCTCAACAACAGTTCCGCGCCACTTAGTGCGCCAGGGTCGGTAGGTCCCTTATCTTTTCGACTTTCCTTCCATGTGTGTTCCCTCGAATCGTACCTATGTTCTCTACTTGATATCCACACTTAAAATATTCATTAATCCTTGAGAGATCATGTATATCTTAATCATAACTCTTAAATCTTCATTTCAAATTAAAGTAAATATTAAGAGTAGAGTTTGAGAAAGTCTTTTGCAATTAATTATAACTTGTTTTAAGACTTGAGTAAATGAGTATGAGAATGACGAGAGTTGAGTCTAATTTTTCAAAATGAGTATAAGGGAACTAAAATTTCCCAAATGTAAATATTTTTATATTTAAAACAAGAGGAAACCTTGATTTTCAAATGAGTTCATGATGAGTTTTTTGAGTATTATATCTGTGAAGAGAAATTTTTGAGCAATTATTTTAAAATGAGGAGGATTTATAGTTTTAAACATTGAGAATGAGTTTTATATTATTGGGAGTAGTATTGAGCACCAATATGGGAATGAGTTTAGACAGATCAAAATCCTCAAAAACCATGTATGCCAACATGGGTAAAGGATCATACTTTTTGGATGATGCCTTATTTCTTTTAAGCATAGGTTAGTGGATCCACTTAGTAAAGGATCATACCTATACTCTGGCAAAGTATATGACAGTTCTGGCGTGGGCGAGACATTATATCTTAACGTTGCTCATAGTGATTATTGTTGGTTAGAGAATCTCCCAAATAAGAGAAAAGAGTTTATTTATGTATTTTCATTTACATTTAGTTATTATCTAATGTTTTAGAAACTTTGTATATTTTATATTGTTATCTTCGCTTTCATCTTGAGTTGAGTTGAGTATTCTTGAGTTGAGTTGAGTGAGTTGAGACGAGGTAAGTATGTTTCCCTTTTATTCGTTCAAGCTTATGCTTATGTTTCCGAGTTCCCCTTACATGCTCGTACAATCATTGTACTGACGCCATTTGTCCTGCATCTTTTCATGATGCACTATAACTCTGTGGGAGATTCTCTAACCGATAACTATCACTATGAGTTATATGATGATACAACGTCTAGCCCACGCTGCCAGAACTGTCCTATACTTGCTAGTGTATAGAACCTATTCCTAAGTGGATCCACTAGTCTATGCTAAAAAGCAATAAGGAATCATGTATAAAATATGACCCTTTCTACCCACGTCGGTTACATGGTTTATGGGGGCTGTTAGTTGTATGAACTCTCCCCCATATCGGTGCTCAATACTACTCCCAAAATATAACTAGCTCATATGTGTAAAAACATAACACTTTCTGTATTTTGAGATTATTACTCAAAAAATCTTACTCTTAAAAGAGATGGTACTCAAATTGCTCAAAACTCTTTTGGAAATCTCAGTTTCCTCCTCTTTTAAATGTGAAAACATTTACTCTTGGGATTACTTAGTTCCCATATATTCATTTTGAAACTCTACTCTTTCTCAAACTCAAGTGCTCAAGTCTTTAAAACAAGTTTTAAAACAATTTGTAAAAAAAGACTTCTTAAAATAGGGTTCATGCCGAATTATGGATGTGAACGACTCAATTCAAGGTTTTTAATTAATAACCATGCACAAAACTCAATACTTGGAACTCAAAAACTCCAGAACTCAAGGAGTCAATAATACTACTTATCTCAAGAATACTCAACTCAGAGGGTTCATGTGGAAATATGGGCATGAATTACTCAACTCAAGGACTCAATGATACTTCTCATCTCAAGACTACTCGACTCATAGGGTTTATGCAGAATTATGGGCATGAACAACTCAACTCACAGACCTTCATGGGTAACATGTAGTAGTCCAATGATACTGTAGACTCATGAATATATTCTTCTCATTCTCATACTCACTTACTTGAGTCTTGAAACAATATAAAAGTTATTGTAGAAGACTCCTTGAAAAGGCTTAAAGGGACTTTCTCAAACTTTACTCTTAACTCTTCCTTTAATTTGAATTATGAATTCAAGGTTTATGAATCATGTTATGAATGATCTCTCGATATTTAGATGTAGTTTAGAGTAGTTATAATCAACAAGGAGTACAGGTACACTTTAAAAGAACCTAGATGGGTAAAACGACGGAAAAAAGGTTGGGGAAGGCGACCCTAGCGCACTGCTGGCACAGGGTGCCAACCCCTAAACTTTAAAGGCAGAAATCTGGTGCACTACTGGGGCACCGCCCTACCCCCTCTGGCGCATCTGGGGCGCACCGCCCCGACCCTCCCCAGAACAGACTGGCGAATTTTTCATCTTTGATTTTTGTCTCTAATTTGCCTAGAATCGAATGGTTTCTTCCCAAATTACTTAGATTCAAATACCTAACATAAGTACACGAAAATATACTAAAAAAAACTCTCAAACTCCTAACTTTCCTCTCAAGAACTCATCAATCCATCCTAATTCAAGAACGAATACAATACTTCAAGAACAGAAATCAAGAACTTAAATTTCTCAATATTTATGGATAGATTCACAAAAAAAAACTCATGATTGGCATGTGGGTGAACGAATCCAAAACTATGAAAACTTACATACCTATTAGGATAATATCCTTGGTGAAAACCATTCGAAGATCGCAAGAATCTTGATCGCCTTGAACCTTCCATCTTTTCTCTTATTTTCTCTTCTTGAACTCTCTTCTAAAACCGTAAGCATATTAGAAATTATGAAAACTAACCCAAATCAGATTTGTCCCCAAAATATTACCAAAATTTGTTTTAAGCTCATTGGATAAGGAAAAGACCAAATACCCCTCATATTTTCGGGTAACTTTCCTTAACTGGACGGTCTGACTTCAAACGGGTATATCTTCCTCATACAAGCTCGAAAATTAGCAAACTCGGAGGTGTTGGAAAGTTGATTCCATTAACTTTTATCTAATTTATTATGTGCCACCTAACTCATCTTGTACTGAATGTTATGGTTGTTTGAAGTTTACCCAAAACTCATACTTAGTCTAACTTGCCAAAATTTCCAAATTTACTCTTTCCTAAAATAGTTTCTTTCTAATTCTAGTTCTTTCTAAGGCGAGATGTTGCAGTGCTACATCTGGTGGCCTTAAAACTTAAGAAATTTTAAATTCCTCGGTAAAATCCTACCCACAACGAAGGATGGTTCGAGTCCCTGCTCAAAAAAATTTCTGGGGTGTTACAATGTCTCCTTTGTGGGATCATTCGTCCTCGAATGACGACTAAACTGGGTGTTGAACGGGGTTACTCTTACCATCTCTTCCATACCAACTATAATTTGCCTGCATTACTATTTAGAACCAATTAAGGGCTCTCATTTAGCGATTTCTCATAGCAAAACCTCATCCTCTTCTTCCTCCTTATTTATAACCTTAGATGAAATTATTACACCATCATTATCATGATAGGATCCTTCTCTTTCTAACATCACTCTATTACTAAAAGAACCTCTGAAAAGATATCTCACATACTCTTTTGAACTCATTACTATCTTATTCTCAACGCTTGACTTGATTTCTCATCTTATCATCTCCCCCTTACGTCTAAAGCTGACACTTGAAAGCTATGGACCTATTCCACATTGACAATTACTGAATTATTCTATCTTGGCACACCTCTTAATGCTTTTGTTACTCTTGTGACTTAGCCACACTTCACTGCCCTTATCTAAAGGTTAGTGTCTCTCATTTGTACCACTCATATTTATTGCAACTAATCACCTTAATTCCTCACCTACTCTATGTCAAGTCTTCTAGATCAAATATCAAGACTAACATCATACCCTCATGTTGCCATTCTTTTGATCTAGATACTCATCTCAAATTCAAGCTTAATGTCTATTACTAAACCCGAATATCAATATGATTGCTCGCTTACTATACTAACTTACAACCACTACATAAAATTAAGAAACAATCGCCAACTAAGACCTCATGAAATGTAGTCAATCCTTACCTCTTAGCCTTCATACTTACAAATTACTATCACATTTCACTTCACAACTGAAGTACTATTTACTCATTTACTGCGCATTATTTCTCAATTAGTTCTATCATCCTTTTAATACTATGGGGCTTTCCCTTAAACATCATAAGCCTGGCTTGGAGTTATCACCTCATGAATACTCCTGCTCTTCTATTCAACATCTACACTTGATCATTACTAACACAATCATCAGAAACTCATTTCTAGCTACAACACACTCTACCTCCTATGATGGAGTATTCACAACTTATCACTTCTTAGTCTACCCATAAGGGGAAATTCTTCATTAACAACTTACTAGGTGCATGAATATAGTAACATAGATTGTCGAAACACCATCTCCCTTACTTAGGTTACTAAATAACTGCATACTTTCCTTTAACTCTGGGCACTTTCACTACTACTGCTCATGATCTAGTAACTCATGCTACCTTTTCGGGTGAATATATTATCCAAGATCTAAACATACCATCCTCTTAAAGGACTCAGTAGAATATGATTTAGAGAATAATGTACAACTCGCTTGTAGAACAAACACACGATTCATATGAACATGCATGCATTCTTCTGAAACTGAACACTTAACTCACTCATGGGCTTCTCTTAAGCCCCTCCGGAGTCTCATGACTTCCTCAAGATTTTTGCTAAGACCAACTCATCGATAAAAGACTAACTTTGCTTTTAAACCACCCCTAGTATGAGGGGTACTCGAACGAATCTGAGAATGCACGAGTTAGAATAAGTCTCTATGACATAGCTCTATTGTTAGATTAAGAGTATGAAAGAAGGGAAACTTTTCTTAAATTCCTGTAGTCCCTCATTTAAATAAGTGGGGACCTCACAACCATAAACAAGACCCTACTGACATGGTTTCATAGACACCCTAGGACACTTGAACTCTGTCCTCTAATACCAAGTTTGTCACGACCCGAGCTTACACCCTTGACGTTGCCGACACTGAAGAACCATTGTTTGTCCCCAAGGGAACCCTCATCCTGGCTGGCTACAAGCGGAAGACTAACTCAAGCATATAAAAGTTTAGAACTGAATTAAATTTCATTGAACTCAAATACTCAACCTTTTTAAAAGTCTGTACAATACTCAAAATAATGGTAAATACAGAAAATCCTCAACTCTGTCTATCTATGAAGCCTCTACTATTACATAAGGATATCAGGGAAAGACCCATGACAACTCAAAACTACTAACTAAAAGATAAAGGTGAAGTCCTCCAGAATATAAGAAGGCTCACCAAAGATGAATGGAATATCACATGACCTCAACAAAATGCTTGTTGACGATCCTGAATACTTGTATCTGCATCATGAAACGATGCGGGCCAAATGGGTCAGTACATGGAATGTACGAGCATATAAGAGGAATTCTAAAGCATAAAAATAAGCTTGAACTGATAGAAAAGAAACATACTTAACTCTTCTCAACTCACTCAACTAAACTTAACTCAAAGAAACATAGTTCCACTCAACTCAGAGAGAATATAGGTCAACTCAATAATAAGATACTCAACTCAGTGAAATATAGTTCAACTCCACATTAACATACTAAACTCTGGATAATAAACTCTGGATACTCAACTCTGGACACTAAACTCTAGATACTCAGCTCAAGATAAAGCAACAATAAAGATGAAATATTTTGTAAGCTTTTAAAACAACAGATAGAAACTCAATGTATTGAAAAATATAATAATAACTCAAATTGTATATAAAAATACAATATAAATCTATGGGAGATTTTCTAACTGACAACCATCACTATGAGCTATGTCATGATACAATGTCTAGTCCACGCTGCCAGAACTGTCCTATACTTTGCCAGGGTATAGAACCTACTACTAAGTGGATCCACTAGTCTATGCTAACAAGCAATAAGGAATTATCTAAAAAGTATGAATCTTTCTACCACGTTGGCTACATGGTTTATGGGGGCTGTGAGTTGTATGAACTTTCCCCATATCGGTGCTCAATACTACTCCCAAAATATAACTAGCTAATATGTTTAAAAACATAAGTCTTTCTGTGTTTTGAAATGATTACTCAAAAAATCTTACTCTTAAAAGAGATGGTACTCAAATTGCTCAAAACTCTTTTGGAAATCTCAGTCTCTTCCTATTTTAAATGTGAAAACATTTACTCTTGGTAATACTTAGTTCTCATATATTCATTTTTAGAAAAATGAACTCAACTCTACTCTTTCTCAAACTCAAGTGTTGAAGTCTTTAAAACAAGTTTTAAAACAATTTGTAAAAAAAAAACTTCTTAAAATACATTTCATGCTGAATTATGGACGTGAACGACTCAATTCAAGGTTTTCAATAACAATGCATAGAACTCAATACTTGGAACTCAACAACTCCAGAACTCAATGAGTCATGATGCCACTCATCTCAAGAATTCTCGACTCGAAGGGTTCATGTGAAATTGTGGGCATGAACTACTCAACTCAAGAACTCAATGATACTTCTCATCTCAAGACTACTCGAATCATAGGGTTCATGCAAAATTTGGGCATAAACCACTCAACTCACGGACCTTCATGGGTAAAATTTAGTAGTCCCATGATAAGGAATAAAATCCCAAAATGATTAGGAACTCAATACTGAAGACTTAGAACTTGAAGATACTACTCGTCTCAAAGATAATCAAAATATGGAGTTTATGTGGAATATAAGGGCATGAACGACTTAACTCAAGGATCTCAATGATAATCTAGACTCATGAATACATTCTCCTCATTCTCATACTCACTTACTCGAGTCTTGAAATAATTTAAAATTTATTGTAGAAGACTCCTCGTAAAGGTTTAAAGGGACCTTCTCAAACTTTACTCTTAACTCTTCCTTGAATTTGAATTATGAATTCAACGTTTATGAATCATGTTAAGAATGATCTCTCGATGTTTAGATGTTGTTTAGAGTATTTAGAATCAATAGGGAGTAAATATACACTTTAAAAGAACTTAGATGGGTAAAACGACAAAAAATAGGTGGGGGCGGGCGACCCTGGCGCATTGCTGGCGCATTGCTGGCGCATTGCTGGCGCATTGCTGGCGCATTGCTGGCGCATTGCTGGCGCATTGCTGGGCACCAACCCCTAAACTTTAGAGGTAGAAACCTAGCGCACAACTTGGGCGCTGTCCCACCCCCTCTGGCGCATCTGGGGCGCGCCGCCCCTGCCCTCCCCCATAACAATCCGACGAAGTTTTCTTCTTCGATATCTCTAATTCGCCTAGAATCGAATGGTTTCTTCCCAACCTACTTAGATTCGAATACCTAACATAAGTACACAAAAATATAGTAAAAAAACTCTCAAATTCCTAACTTTCCTCTCAATAACTCATCAATCCATTCTAATTCAAGAACGAAAACAATACTTCAAGAACACTAATCAAGAACTTAAATTTCTTAATATGTATGGATAGATTTGTAAAAGAAACTCATGATTGGCGTGTGGGTGAGTGAATCCACTACTATGAAAACTTACACACCTCTTAGGATAAAATCCTTGGCGAAAACCCCTCGAAGATCGCAAGAATCTTGATCACCTTGAATCTTCCCTCTCTTATCCTCTTTTCTCTTCTTGAACTCTCTTCTAAAACCCTAAATGTATTAGGAATTATGAAAACTAACCCAAATCATAATTGTCCCCAAAATATTACTAAAATTCGTTTTAATCTGATTGGGTAAGGAAAACACCAAATACCCCTCATATTTTCGGGTGACTTTCCTTAACTGAACAACCTGACTTCAAACGGGCATATTTACCTTATACGAGCCTGAAAATTAGCAAACTCGATGGCGTTGGAAAGAAGATTCCAAGACCTTTAATTTGATATATTATGGGCCACCTAACTCATCCTGTACAGAATGTTATTGTCGTTTGAAGTTGACCCAAAACTCATACATAGCATAACTTGCCAAAATTTCCAACTGTACTCTTTCCAAATATAGTTTCTTTCTAATTCTAGTTCTTTCTAAGGCAAGATGTTGCAGTTCTACATCTAGTCATCTCAAATATTAAGAATTTTTTAATTCCTCGGTAAAATTTTACCCACAACGAGGATGGTTCGAGTCTTAGCTCAAAAAAAATTCTGGGGTGTTACACTTTCGGTCTCCATATCTATTTTCTAGAAGAAAATTTCATGTGGTTAAAAGATTTGTGACCAATGTCACCACAAGTTTAACAAGAATAGTTGACAAAAGTTTCAGCATGATGAATGGGGGAGAAAGATCTGTTAGATCTAATGGAGCCATGGTTAGGGGAATTTTGAAGTGGTTAAGATTATATCTATTTGATCTAATGGAGCTGTGACTAGGAGATTTTGTGATGCTATTTAGCTGCATCTTTACTTCTCTAGTTCCTCTTCTAGTAAGTTGACTTCAATTTGACTTGCTTCTAAAAGAATTTGCCAGTCCTTCTTTTCTTGAGCGATTTTGTTATATTCGTCGATTACTTTCTACAATTCATTTGTAACCATATCCAAAGAGTGTTGTAATTCATTCCATTTTGAAAAATTAAAGGTTCTTACCTTACTTCTTTCACCTAGTGCGATGAAACAAATGTTGGCAGTTTCAACTTGATCATCTTTAGATGTTTCTCCTTAGCTAAAAAGCTCCGAGACTTTTTGGATCTTCATTTCTTCGACTTGTTCTCCTTTTTTCGTTCTAGACAATTCTGTTTGATGTGTCCTGGTTTTCCACAATAATAGCATCTATAATCATTTCTTTGATATTCATTGCTCTTATATTCTGATTGAGGCTTTTGCCTTCTTTGTCTGAGCATTTGTCTAACTCCTCTGTTCATAAGAGTCATTCCTTGACTTTGATATCCATCGTCTTCTTCTTCCACTTCAGTTGTTCCAGCAGTAAAAGCAATTTTTTTCTTTTTGTCCTCTTTGTTGTGTCTATTGATATGATAATGCTTGTATGCCATCAGGTTTCTACGAACTCATAAGTCATTTTTGCAGATCTCCATCTTTAAGGATAATGACTTTAGTCTCCCAAGCATTTGGAAGACTTCTAATGAGTTTCCTGACTTGTAATCCATTAGAGTATACCATTCCGAGAGATTTGAGTTCGCAAATAATCTTGTTGAACCTTGAGAACATGTCTTCCACATTCTCATTTTCAGCCATTTTGAATAACTCATATTCATTGACTAGTCAATTGATCCGAGCTTCTTTCAATTTGTTGGTTCCTTCATACATTACTTCAAGTTTATCCCACATTTCTTTTGTAGTTTTGCATGTTGAGATTTTTTCATATTCTGCTCCGCTAACTGTGCAATACAACAAGCTTATAGCTCTAGCATTAGTTTGAATTACTTCTTGTTGTTCCTACGCGACATCGAAAGATTCTGGATTAGAGGGTTTATCAGTAGTGTCTTTTACAGTGAGTTGAAGAATAGGCTTTGGACCCTTCTTTATTACAATCCATGCTTGTAGATCGTTTGAAGTCACAAAGATTCTGAATCCGTCTTTCCAGGGGGAGTAATGTTGACCGCTAAAGTAAGGTGGGCGGTTTGAGGAGTGTCCGTCATGAAGTAGAGTATCGGGAATATGATAGTTTGCCATGGATCTTTGCTCACGTGTGGTTAAACACTTTTTATCTGTGAGGTCTGTTCTGATACCAATTGACAGTCAAGAGGGGGGGGGGGTTGAATTAAAAAAAACTTTCAGTCGACTTCCTTACCTGCAAGTTAGTATCATAGTATAAGATAATGTAATGACAGTAAGTAAATCGACACAAGATATTTTATACTGGTTCAAAACACCGGTGTGGTGCCTACGTCCAGTCCCCTTGGGTTTCAAGGGTTTCCTTAAGAGCAATTTGAGAACTTGAGGTAGTACAGACTGTTCCATCTAAGTTCCATGTCTGATATGCAAATCAGAGCTTCTTATTTTGACACAACCTCTACCTGTATAACCTACACTCAAATCTTTCTTTTTCTTTTCTTTTTCAATTGTATACTCTCTAGAATACAATGCTTTTATGAAAGATAACAAAATATAATTGTACAAGTTCAAGTGAAGTGCGTGATCTTCTAAGACACAAATGTTGGCTTAAGTAGGTTAGGTTCCTTTGTTCTTCTTTAAGGAAAACCCAAGGGAATTTCAATCAATCAAGGATTTTTTAGGGATTCCTTGATTGAGGAAGATTTGAGAGATAATGTGATCATGTCCATAGCAGATATGTTCATGATTTCATTCCTTCTCTGGCGTCTTCCTTGATTGCGTGATATCCTTACTTTTCTGGTGAGATATTCTGTTTTGATTGCTTTGCTTCTTCCTTGAATCATGCGACCTTATTATCAGAGGATCCTGCTTTGTCCATGATTGTTGGAAATTGTCAATCAATCTAGATCTTGTAGTGTTGCCAATCGATCTAGATCTTGGAGTATATTTTTCTTGCCTTCTTCTTTGTGATTCTGTTTGCTCACCGTGAATCCTGTTGGATTCGATTATGTAGTTTGTATTTCATCAAGTTCTGCAATTGAAAGTAAGCTTATTGTTATTGATCAAAATCTATAAGTGCTTATGATTCTAAGAAAGGGATGATTGCTCAAGTCCATATAAGCAGACCATCAATTCATTCTCCAACCAATGTGGTATCTAACCCACTCTAACAAAACCACATAAGTATCGCGAAACTCCAAGTAGATGAGGGATCGGGACAATAATAGTTCCAGCTATATAGGAAATTCACTTTGTCCAAGTATCTCGTATTTCTTCTTCTACTTCTTATCTTGATAGTCCAATTTATATATTTATTGAGAGATTGCGCCATCGATACTTCAAGATATCATCCAACATTATTTTTATAAAATAAAAAAGATGATGATGTTTAAGAGATTAAGGCCGGCAGTGTTCCTTTGCCTCATATACCAGAGTCAAAGGAACATTTCCCAACTCAATCTCATTAAAATCTTCAAATAACTATTTATATAACTGAAGACCATATAAGGAGTCCATATTCTCATTCCACAAACAATGTGGGACTCCAACAATAATGTTGCAATCTTCGCAAATCATTGATCACTATATATGTCCAGCAAATTCTCGAATATACTTTCCTCCTCAGTCGGTACTTGCTTCTTTCTAGATCTAAAACAAAGGCTATAGAATGAAAGGAAAGTTTTGTTCTTGATAATATCTGGAACTCTTATGTTTTAAATTTGAGCTTTGGCGTATATTTGAGTGTTAGAATTTGAAGAACAAAAAGATATTCAGATAAACATGACTGAAATCTTAGCTCATTTTTGCATGAATTTCAGCCATACATGACTAAAGCACATATATACATGAAAAATGCAAATCTATGTGATTTAAATTTGGCAAACTACATAATTTGCACTTTAACTTGGTCTCAATTGACATCTTTGACCTCCAACCTTGAATGTACACAAATAGGCACTTAAGTTTGTATAAAATTGAACAAGTAGACATATGCGTCCTACGTGGAATAATATACATAGGACGTCATGTAGAAATTCGACCATGTAGGTATTAATGATATTTGTATGTTGCTAACTGCAGTAACTTCTAGTATATGTTTTATTTACCTCTTGTTACTAGTTTGAATAAGTCTCCTACTATGTGGAGCACATTTAGGAGTAGTTATAATTCCTATTATCTAGCATTAGTTAGTTGTAGATCATGTGCAAGTGGTGGCCTGCACTTTAGCATCAATTGGTTGAAGATTATGTATATAATAGCTTGCTGCCAAACTTAATAAAATTATCTTTTGACCTTCTCATCTTAATCTTTATATGGTATCAAAGCATTATAAGCTCCACCGAGTTAGATCCATCTATTTCTTTTAAAGCTTGCTCATATATGGCTCCAGTTACTAATGCTACTGCTGCCAGCAGTCCTACAATTTCTGCCACCACTCATATGGGGCAATTTAACCCTGTTGCTTAGTTACCTCTTAACTTACAAGGTAACCTCAACTTTTCAACCTGGAAAGCACAACTTGTGATGCTACTAAACGGGCATCAACTCATGGGGAATCTTGATGGAACCATAACAGCTCCATCCCCCACGATTATTCAAAATAATCTTACTGTACCAAATGCCAATTATCAGATTTGGTTCTCTCAAGATCAATTGATCCAACAAGCAATGATTGCATCGGTCGATCCTACCATTGCTCCAACTGTTGCCGCAACAACATCTGCTAACAAAGCGTGGGAACTCCTTCACACAGCCTATGCCAACAAAAGTGATACTCGCATCTTTAGCTTGCAAGATCAATTGCAAAATACCAAGAAGGCTTCTAAAACACTTGCAAAATACTTACAGGAGGTTTGTTCTCTCTCTGATGCTCTTAAAGTTGCTGGTTCAACTGTCAATGATGATGAACTTATTGTCAAAATTCTAAGTGGTCTTGTCCCCGAGTACCGTGAAATCTCTGATGTAATACGCGCACAAGACTCTTCCTTGAGCTTTGAAGAATTATTTCACAAGCTCACAGATCATGACCTTTTCCTCAACCATCAAGATCTAGAAAAACCATCCTCTATGATCATAGCTGTTGTTGTCCAGAAGTCCAACACACCTCCACAATTCAATAGGAATATTTCTCGCTTCAACAATTAGCAGCGGAAACCATCTCAGTCTCGCCAATGGAATTCCAATAATATGCAATCGGATTCCAACAATCAACAAAATAGGAGACAATTTAAGCAATCTGTCAAATGTCAAATATCAATTGTGCCAAAAGTTTGGTCACACAACAGATGTATGTCGCTCCAAGTCGCACAATCATTTTGAAGCTAAGGTTAACTTTGCATCTAGCCTACAATCGTCTGGAAACTCTTGGGTTCTAGACTCTGGTGCAACGCACCATGTCACTAGTGAATCCCACAACCTTGAAGAGTATACAGGAACAGAAGAAATTTCTATGGGTGATGATAAAACCATTCCCATCACTCATACTGGTTCAACTTTGATTCAGGCATCTAATACTGCTTTTAAGCTTTCTGACACACTTTGTTCTCCTTTAATAAAGAAGAATCTCATTTATGTTGCTAAGTTTTGTCAAGATAACCGCAGATCTATTGAGTTCTTCCCTTTTACTTTGTTGTGAAGGACTTTCATACTCTGAAGCCGCTGGTACAAGGCCGAAACAATAATGGACTGTATGAGTGGCCGCATCTGCAATTCAGGAAGCCATCCATTCACCTCTCCTCCACAAAAGCCCCACATCAACTCTGGCACGGTCGATTGGGTCATCCCCACTCTAGAATTTTAAATTTTATTCTGAAGAAATTTTCTTTACCTGTTGTTGCTGGAAAAGACAAGTTTGAACCTTGTAAATCTTGTTCTTCTAATAAAGCACATCATTTGCCATTTCAACGACTCACTTTGTCCAGTAATATTCCTCTTCAGATTGTCTTTAGTGATTTATGGGGACAATTACATGTTGTTACTTGATAAAAAATTATATTACTGCATTTTTGTTGACCAATATACTAAATATACTTGGTTGTATACGGTCAAAAACAAACGTGAGGTTGCTTCAATATTCTCAAAGTTTCATCCTTTAGTAGAAAATTTCTTCAAAACTAAAATTTCTTCAATTTATACGGACGGAGGGGGTGAGTTCATTGGTCTTCAGCCTTATCTTCAGAAAAATGGCATTGAACACTTGATTTCCCCTCCATACACACCTCAACGTGTTGCCATAGCTGAACGTAGACATCATCATATTCTTGAAACCGCTTAAACTCTTCTTCATGAAGCCTTCTTACCACCTGATTTTTGGTCTTTTGCCTGTCATTATACTGACTACCTTATTAACAGACTTCCCACTCCCATTTTGAATAATGAGTCGCCCTACCAAAAATTATTTGGTCAATTTCCTAATTATACCACCCTAAGAGTTTTTGGTTGTCTCTGTTACCCATGGCTTAAACCTTACTCTAAAAATAAACTTGAGCCACGGTCCACCCCGTGTGTCTATTTAGGTATCTCTCAGACTAACCATGCTCATATTTGCTTTGACCCAGTTCAGTCAAACTTTTTTGTAAGTCGTGATGTACAGTTTTTTGAAAAAAAGTTTCCTTTTAAAAGAATGTTTATTCACTTGCAGAAATATACTTCCCAATTAAGTTGGGAAGTTGTTGAATCCAAAGAGGAGACTCCAACAACAATTCCAACTCCTCCTCTCTTTATCCCACCACCTATTCCAATCCCTATAGAGTCCAACTCTCACCACAACCAAGTACCAGTAGCTGCAGAGACATCATGTAATACACAACTTCCTGCTCCTTTTTTTTTGAATGATCCTACCACCCACAAGCCTTTAGTCACGTACCAGAGACACAAAACTATAGGTAAATTCATACAAACACAACAATCACTCCTAGCTCCTAGCGCCAGCACTCCTCCACCCTTGCCATCCAGTGATCCCTCTCCTGCAATACCTGCTGCCCCGATTCCCCCACCACCCTTAAACCAAATTATAACTCGGTCTCAGAATACTATCTCCAAGCCAAAGAGAAAACACTCTTTTCTAACCTATTTGATTCCTACACCTGTCACTTTCAAACAAGCTGATAAACATGAAGAGTGGAGGCAAGAAATGCAAGAAAAGTATGATGCCTTAATCAAAAATCAAACTTGGGAACTCGTAACGCGAGACCTGTCCAATAATGTGGTGGACCGCAAATGGTTGTATCGGATCAAGCAAAAAGAAGATGGCTCTATAGATCGTTTCAAAGCTCGTCTAGCTGCAAACGGGTTCACGCAACGCCCTGGTTTGGATTTTCATGAGAATTTTCAAACCAACGACGGTCAGTTTAGTTCTATCTATCGTTGTGCAACACAATTGGCCAATCCATCAACTTGATGTCAATAATGCTTTCCTTCAAGGAAAATTGGAGGAAGAAGTGTTTATGTCTCAACCCCAAGGATTTATCAATCCCCAATTTCTGACTCATGTTTGCAAGCTGAAGAAGGCTATTTATGGCCTCAAACAAGCCCCCTCATGCTTGGTATAATTCTTTACATGAACATCTGCTGAAAATGGGGTTTGTCGGAACAAAATCTGACACCTCTCTATTTATATGGAAGCATATGGTTGTAACTATTTGCGTTCTTGTCTATGTTGACGACATCATAATCACCGGAAACCATCCAAAAGTGATCAAATTTTTCATCAGTTCCTTGGCAACAAGATTTTCGTTGAAATATCTTGGGTATTTGAACTACTTCTTGGGTGTTGACGTTAAGCACATACCAGATGGTCTCATTCTTTCTCAATCAAAATATATTCTGGATAATCTTTCCGAACTGGATATGGAAAATTACAAAGGTGTTTCTACCCCCATGTGTTCCATTGTACCTCTTCGAGTGGCTGACAGTTTGCCACATACTGATGCCACTCACTACTGGCGTACCCTTGGCAATTTACAGTATTTGTCGATCACACGGCCTGACATATCTTATGCAGTCAATAAATTGTCTCAATTTATGCATGTCCCGACTGATGAACATTGGAAAGCGGTTAAAAGAGTGCTACGATATCTCAAAGAAACTACAAGTTCAGGACTTCGCATCATTCGCAGCTCTGACTCCAATTTGTATATGTATGTTGATGCAGACTAGGCTGGCGATCCGAATGACAAAATCTCTACATCAGGTTACATTCTTTTCTTTGGACCAAATCCAGTTAGTTGGTCATAAAAAAAACAACGTGCAGTAGCTCGCTCATCCACCGAGGTAGAGTACAAATCCGTCGCCAATGCATTTGCAGAGCTCACTTGGGTGTGAAACTTACTTCATGAGTTACATGTCACCATTTTGAAGATGCCAACAATTTACTGTGACAATGTTGGAGTGACTTATTTATCTCACAACCCAGTGTTTCATACCTGTATGAAACATGTTGTTGTTGATTTTGCTTATGTCAGTGACCAGGTTCAAGATCATCGAGTCCATGTTACTCATTCGCATGCTTATGATCAACTTGTTGATACATTCACCAAGCCACTGTCTAAATCAACATTTACTAGGTGTCGTTCCAAGTTAGGCATTTTTGCACCTTGCCTACCTTGAGGGGTTGTATTAACGATATTTGTAGGTTGCTAACTGCAGTAACTTCTAGTATATGTTTTATTTACCTCTTGTGACTAGTTTGAATAAGTATCCTACTATGTGGAGCACATTTAGGAGTAGTTATAGTTCCTATTATCTAGCATTAGTTAGTTGTAGATCATGTGCAGGTGGTGGCCTGCACTTTAGCATCAATTGGTTGAAGATTATGTATATAATAGCTTGCTGCCAGACTTAATAAAATTATCTTTTGACCTTCTCATCTTAATCTTTATAGTAGGACGCTACATAGGACGCATATCTCTACTTGTTCAACTTTATACTAATTTAATGTCTATTTGTGCACACAAAAAATTTGGAGGCATAAATAAAAACTAAAGTCAAATTAAAAGGAACATTTATCTATTATGCCTTTAAATTTTAATCAATGTTTACATGTCCTTATAAAAATGTTTAAGTTAGCATAAGCCAGTTAGATAAAACTTTAGTAAAACAATATTCAATCAGAAATGTCCGAAGTAGGCCTTGGCAAGTCATATAAAACCTCAAGCAAAGTGGTATGATATTTGATGTCTACAAGGTCACAATTAAAAAAAAAAGTGTGAATCAAACGAGAATATTCAACTTCTAGTCGCGTACATCAGAACTCAAAAGTTGTTCCCAATGCAAATAAAGTTGCAAGAAAAATTAAAATTTTCATTTCTTATTTATTTACTCTTTTTGTGGAGTGCCATTTTTGTGTTTTTCTCAAAATGTATATTAAGGATTAATTTTGGTTACATATTTAGCTCAAATCCGTCTAAATTTTAGATTGATTACTTAGGTTGTTACAAATTACAAAGTAATGGATTCTACTTCTTTCTTTTGAATTTATGTGTGTTTAATTATTATTTAGAGAACTATAATGACTAATGAGTATTTTTTTTTTAATTTGAATTGACAATTATTATGGCTTATCACAATTTTTATAAAATTTATAAATATGTAAAAAAAAAAGTTACCATGTTCTATAAGTAAAATGAGAAAAATTAAGTGCACTGATCTCCTACTATATCGAGGTTGAAAGAAAACTGGGACAACATTAAATTTATGGCATAATACATAAACATGCATGTCATTTAACTTGGACTCCACATCTATGCCCTCCAAGTTTGAATGCGCACAAAAAGACACTTAAACTTGAAAAAAAATGAACAAATAGACACATTTGTCGTATATTGCGTCCTACATGACATTTTTTTGTTATATGTAATGTCCTACGTATTATTTGTCGCATAAGACGTGTGTCTACCTATTTTCTATCTAACTCCTTTGTAATTTTTCACATTTTCCTATGGAAGCTTAATTTCATTCTTCCTATTATAAATTTTCATTGAAATTGCTCCAGTCTTTTCACTCTCGATGATGATTTTCTTTTCATGTTGACTTTTCATATCACTCCGACTTCTCTCCTTCAGCCTCCCCTTACTCCTCATTAGACGAGTTCATGGAATCACAATCTAACAAGTGAATTCATGCAGGGTTAGGCAAAATAGAGGAACTTTCTCCAAATTGATTGGTTGATTTTCCATTTACATCATTTTTTGGATTTTCTGATGACCTCTTTTTTGTAATGCTCTTCGTTAGGTCCCATGGCTTTACGAAAAAAGAAAACAACAAAGAACATCATAAGTGCATTAAATTAATTTATAATCAAACAAAAAATATTTCTACATATAAAGATATTCACCAAACATTTTATCAATGCGTACAAGGTAATGTGAACTACATATATTCTAGGGTAAATCTTTACAAACTTATAACAATGTTAAGATTTGTATCAATTGTCACAAAACACAACCTCAAACAAAATTCTAGATTTGCTTCTATTTAGCTCTCATCTAGTGCTTTTAAATTAAAAAAAATTCATAAACCCATAAAAAAAATTCAAACATTTCAATACCTATATCAATAGAGACATATAAGTCACCTTTTATAGAGAGATCACATCAAAATGTAGTTGGACACCAAATAAAGTACTGAAGACAAACAAGAAACTGAAAAGTTACCTAGAATAGTGACTCTTCATTTTCTCTATTGCAACTTTGCTTGTTGAGTTTTTTTGAGTATATTGCATTAAGTAAAACTTGTCTAGGTGTACCTGGCAAAAAAAGAGACAAGATGCCCTTGAGACTCTGAAGAGGAATAGAAAAAAGTACAATCGGATCTCAAGCTAATGACGTGGAGAAAAAGACAAGAGGAGACAAGGTGTTAGGAGATTCAGCTTTGCGGACGAGCCTCATATGGATCTGAGCTCTGTAGGAATATCGATTGACACTATTAAATGGAATTACCACGTGGTCCTATATCACGTGAAAACAACACGAGAACATGAAACATGTAAAGCTATGGCATCTGGATCGAGCTCAACCTCAAAAGCTAGCTCATGAGGGGAGAGTGTCCTGGTTCATATAAGTAAATCACCAGTTCATTCTCCAACCAATATAGGATCTAGCCTAATATAAATAAACCACATAAGTATCATGAAACTCCAAGTAGATTAGGGATGAAGACAATAATAGTTCCAAGTATATAGGGAATTCACCTTGTCCAACTATCTCCTATTTCTTCTTCTACTTCTTCTCTTGATTGTCGAATTTATATATTTAGTGAGAGATAGCAATATCGTTACTTCAAGCTATCATCCAGCATTATTTAAAAACAAAAGGTGCTGATGTTATAAAGATCGAGGATGGACGTATTTCTCTGCCGCATATACTAGAGTCAAAGGCACATTTCTCGACTCAATCTTATTAGCATCTTCACTAATTCTTCATATTACCGAAGACCATATAAGCAGTCCATATTCCCATCCCACAGATGATGTGGGACTCCAACAATAACGTTGCAATCTTCACAAATCATTGATTACTATATATATCCATGAAATTCTCGAATACACTTTCCTCATCAATCGGTGCATGCTTCTTTCCAGATCTACAAGAAGGGCTAGAGCAGGAAAGGAAAGTTTTTGGATCGAACATAATTAAATAGACAAAAAATTCCACTAGTATGTCCACGTACAATATAATCTTTTTTGTAAACACTAACCCTTGCAAAATGAGAAGCCAGACTTCTACATAATTCACTCTTCCAATATAATATTTTAGGTAGGAATATACCCTTTAACTTACCTCATTTCAAATTTATGCCCTTCAATTTGGGTGTGCACAAGTAAATACTTAAACTTGTATGAAGCTGAAAAAATAGACACACACGTCCTACGTGGCATCCTACATGGAAATTTTGCATCGTGTGTGGTGTCCTACGTGTATGATGACATGTGGAACTCATATGTCTACTTGTTCAACTTTATACAAGTTGGAGTGTCTACTTGTGCACATCTAAAGTTGGAGAGCATAAGTATGAAATGAGGTCAAGTTAAAGAACACATTTATATATGTATTATGCATTTTCTGTATTTCACTAAACATTTACGATAGAAGAGGCAAAAAATAAGGAAATAGCTTTGGTAAGGTAAAGATGAGCATGAATAAACAAATTCATGACTAAACTAAATTATAAGGAGAATGAATTATCAAGATAATTAATTCACTCAAAGGAAGAAATAAAGAGTGGTAAGTGCTTCTCCATCCTTAATCAAGAGTTCTTGGGTTCGAGTCTCCTTGGGTGAAGAGTTGCCTTTGTTAGGGAGTGCTTCACCCCCCAATATGGGACTTTCGACGTGAATTCAGATTTGGTCGGGATCCAGTGTGGGTACTGAATACCGAGTGGGAAACTAAAAAACAGGGCATAAAAATGAAAAAAACATTTGGCACTCTGCTTTCTCTATAAGAAAGAAAATTACTAAGATGAGGATAAATAGCCCTCAAGCTAAACATATTTTGACAACATATTCACCATTGTTCCTCCTTTGTCCAATCTTCCCTTCTTTGTTGTTCTGTTTCTGCCCTTCTTGGTCAGCTATAAATATATAGATTTGAGCCATATCCAGAATGTTGCAATTGAATGACATATCGAACATACTTAGAACTCTACTTTTACTATAGGAAGAAACGAACGAAATAAGAAAGAAATTTAGAGTTGATTGCCTGAATGGTCACTCAACTTGTAGTAAGTGGCCATCGAAGTCACTTATCTTTGTTTTATCTTTCGAATGTCATCTTAGCTAAACAAATATTATGTAAAACAACACATATCCATCCTTGTTAAGAGATAGTTCAGGACATGACATAAGTATAAGCCTAGTAACATAAAGGAAAAGAAAGCCAAATGTTTGCAACAAATTTTAAAGTGACAAAAAATAAATTACAATCACAAAAAAATATGAAGAGTCATAATTTTATTCATCAAGATAGTGCGGATACAATTCTGTTCCTCCATTGATTCTACTCTCCTAAGATTTATCCATCATTTGAGGGCCGTTAGTTGTGTATTTCTCAAACTAGGATGATTTAATTTGGCCTCTATATGATTATTCCATGAATTTGCAGAATATTCGAGATGTCTTTTAAGGGAATATAGTACCCTTTATATAGGTATAAACTAGGGTTTAGGGTTGAGTAGCCTCCAAGAATTATAGTTGAAACTGAACACACCTTCTAGAGTCTCAATTCGAATTGAACACGTCTTGTAGAGTCCCAAAAAAATTCAATGTCTACAAATTCCCCTGCTTCAAGGCTTTTCGGAGTATAGAATCGATGAAACTGAAACACGAGGCTTGAAGTACTTATTCTTCCACCTTTGTAGCTTCAATTTTTCAGATTTGATTTATGAGAGAAGAGATGAAGAACAAATTTGGTCCCACTTGGCCTACCAATTTGTTTGCAACAAATTTTAAAGTGACAAAAAAAATTTCAATTACAAAAAAAAATATGGAGAAACATAATTTTATTCATCAAGATAGTGTGGGTATAATTCTTTTCCTCCCTTGATTCTACTCTCCTAAGATTTATCTATTATTCGAAGGCCGTTATTGGCGTAATTTTTGAGCTAGGATAATTTAATTTGACCTATATATGAATATTCCATGAATTTATGGAATATTCGAGATGACTTTTAAGGGATTTTAGTACCCTTTATATAGGCATAAACTAGAGTTTAAGGTTGAGTAGCCTCCAAGAATTCTAATTGAAACTAAACACACCTTCTAGAGTCACAATTCCAATTGAACACGTCTTGTAGAGTCCCTCAAAATTTCAATGCCTACAAATCCCCCTTGCTTCAAAGCTAGTCGGAGTGCCGACTCATTGAAACTCAAAGATGAGACTTAAAGTACTCATTCTTCCATCTTTGCAACTTTGGATTTTCAGATTTGATTTACGAGAGAAGAGATGAAGGGAAGATTTGGTTCCATTGGGCGTGCTAATTTGTTTGCAATAAATTTTAAAGTGACAAAAAATAAATTACAATCACAAAAAAATATGAAGAAACATAATTTTATTCATCAAGATTGTGTGGGTACAATTCTGTTCCTCCCTTGATTCTATTCTCCTAAGATTTATCCATGATTCGAGGGTCGTTAGTGGAGTATTTCTTGTACTAGGATGATTTAATTAGACATCTATATGAATATTCCATTAATTTATAGAATATTCGAGATGCCTTTTAAGATAATTTAGTACCCTTTGTATAGACATAAAATAGGGTTTAGGGTTGAGTAGCCTCCAAGAATTCTAATTGAAACTGAACACGCCTTCTAGAGTTCCAATTCGAATTGAACACGTCTTATAGAGTGCCACAAAATTTCAATGTCTACAAATATCCCATGATTCAAGGCTTGTCGGAGTGTAGACTCGATGAAACTAAAAGATGAGGCTTGAAGTACTCATTCGTTGTTATGCCCCGAGGCTACCCCCTAGACGTAAACATGGGACCTAGGATTACGAGTGACCCCAAGCTAACCCTGCTGACATATCATAAGCATACTTAAGGATAACTAAATAAAGAAAGTATTATGCAGAACCATAAATCATGATAAAACTAAAAGGATGGGGAATACCCATTACTATCTGAATTAATAATCTGTGAGTTCAATAGCAAATGAAATATCAAACTCTAAAGCTAAAACTGAATCTAACTATGTCTGAAATAAAGCTTCTAACTTACTAGAAATATTGGGACATGACCCAGCTAAATCTAGAAAAACAAAAACTAAAGACTGAAAGTAAAGGTAACATGTTTGTCGTCCTCGAAGAATGAGGACTCACCAATTATGCTGCTGAACTGGAGATAAGGAACCGATCTATGTGTGATGTTAATGCTGAGGACCTGAACCTACATCAAGAGAAGATGTAGCGCAAGTTATGCGTCAGTACTTGAAAGGTACTGAGCATGCATGGTAGGATAATGCTGAACAACATATACATAACTGAAATAAAGCATACTGAGACATGATATAAGATGAATATACCGAACATACTGAACATGAACTAAATTTAATGCAATGACCAGGTACATAACATGCTGAGACTGAATACTGAACTGTAACTGGTAATTTGGTCAATGCACTAGAATTTGACCATGGGAACTACTAATAACCGACATAAAACCACGTGGGCTAAACGTGGAGTGCGATGTATACGCCCCATCGAAAGGACCCAATATACCTTGCCAGGGTTATAAAGGCATGCCTGGCGTGGCCACTAAATTTGATGCCCACATAGGGGACTTATGAACCTACGGGGGCACGTTGCTTTGGGACTTTGAGGGTGACTGGCCTTAGTCCACTCGGTATTAAGCCTACTCCCAACTAGAATGTATAAAATACAACATAACTAAAATAAACTGGATAGCTCGAGATTCTGACATGCTAACTGAAAATGCAACATTAGGTAATGATAATGAAACATTCTTAACTGAGGCATGTATATGATACATTATGACTGAAATACTGAATAGCTCGAAATGCTGACAAGCAAATACTCGTACTTGAAAACTCTTTCTAAAAAACAATTCAAAATCATATAATACTATGATCATTGATGACTCGGGAGGTTATACTATATAAACATTGATGGTATATCCAGATACCATACTACTCATACATTGATGGCCTACTCGATTGTAATACTAATCATGTTTTAGAACCTCTTTCTCAAAAATCATCTTAACTTTCTCGAAAACTCAATTTAAAACTAAAGTGTTTTCTTTAAAAAGCTTCTCAAGATTTATAACTCAAAATAGGGTTCACGTTGAAATATACTAATAATGTGACGTTCGAAATTAGAGCAAGTATATTTGTGTAACTGACCTAGCATGTGTAATTCATGAACTAAGAGAATCTACACAACTAGGGTTTCGAGTTTATTGCAAATAACAAAGCAACGATTCCAGAAAATATGATAATCTGATTAGAAATATTCTAGCAGCTAAATCACAACTACTATCTAAGATTTAAGAAACCCTAGGTCTAAGCAAGATATAGGAGTCAAGAATCTAACTAAATTCTAAGGGACCTAGTGGATGAAAGGAATCCACCAGTGAAATCCCATATACCTAGTGACGAAATTCACGTAGAAATCTTTCGATTTCGGGGATGGAACTGAAGAAAGCTTGTTGTGTTCTTGGAGAGGGCTTGGTCGACTACTTCTTCTCTTTTTGCTCTACCTCGATGATTTTTTAGTGAATAAAGATTTTGGTTATGTTCTGACTAGGTTATTAGGCTTAATCTGAGTAAAACGACGTAGTTTAGGGGTTACACAACATAGTTTAGGTGCCCAACGCATAGGGGAAAGGACCAAAACGACCCTAACTTAATTCTAGCGAAGCCCATCCACGGAGGGAACGACGATCCGTCGTTGACCTACCTTCCGTCGTTTGGGTTTGTCGGTCAAGTTTGCCTGACATGGCTTCACTAAAACGAGCATAACTTTTTATTCAAAGATGGGATTTTAGCATACTTGGTGGCGTTGGAAAGAGGATTCAATTGTCTATTATTTTGTAGGTCATGGGACACCTAAATTCATTTTGTGTTAAGGGTTATGACCATTTGAAGTTGACCCAACAACAATTTCCATCTAACATGCTACTGACCCTCACCTACGGTCAAACCTATAGTCCGCAGGTCCAACCACAAACCGTACTTGTTGACTGTGGGTGGGATCAGAGACTATTAAGACTTGGGCCTGTTGACATCCCGTGAGAAGGCACAACGTCGCGGCGACTCACCAAAAAATAGTAATTCATTTTTAAAAGAGTTAAAGAATTTTAAAAAATAGAAAAGGGGGATAAAAAAATTTAAAGGGAGTCGCCACCTAATTTTAGGAAAACTAGGAAACCAATTAATTAATTAACTTTAAAAAAATCTCTACGAAACCAATAGATTCTAGGTAAGGGGTTCAAGTTATTCCAAAGGGAAGGTGTTAGGGATCCTTCGAAATCCACAACTGTGGTTCCCAACTGAGTTCATTTTTTCAAATTAAGGAGGAGATAAAAATAAATATACAAGTATAATAAGCATGTGATAAACACAAGTAATAAAATAAAACAATAATGTAAGAAATGGCCTAAGGGTTGCCTAACATCGTTATATACAAGATAATGAATAAAGAATATAATTCGAACTTCATTCGAATAGCTTCAATAGTAAGAAACTTTGTGTATCTGTAAAGACACATAATAAAAGTATTAGTAATGAATAAATATGAATAAATCAAATAATAACTTAGAAATAAAAACACGTCTTATTAATATGGGAGGCCTTCAAAATCGACGGTAATTTCCTCATCGGTCATTTTTACTTGTAACGAATAAGCACAAAATCAATATAAAATTAGTAAGGAAAGAATGATAAAAGAAATAAAAAAAATCAACCAAACAGATGGGTTCACAACAAAAATAATTTAAACAAAAATAATGACATCTAATTAAATAGCATAGAGCACTATAATATTTGACAAAGAAAAGTATATAACCAAGCAGATCCAAACATAAAGGAAATAAAAATGTCACACCCAAAATCCCATTAAGGCGAACCGGAACCCGTTGCCGAGAAGGCTCGGGAGGACCAACCTGTAATCATGCTCTATCTATGAACATTTAAAGGTGCTGCCATAGTGGATAACATGTTTTCATGAAAATAGACAGTATTAACAAGCCAAAAGAAAGTGCACATGACTTGGCCGTTGGGGCCATGATATCTAAGACATGAGACACAACCACACTTCACTATACATAGTCTACAAAGCCTCTAAATGATAAAACATTATGAGGTTAAGGTCGGGACAGGTCCCGCCTTACAGTCAGCTACTATACAATACCAAAATACATGCTATAGACTCGGAAAGCCCTGAATCAACCTGGATCACACCAATAGCCGCTGGATATCCTATTCTCCTATTGGGGAGATCTACTAGCTCCTGTACCTGCAACATGAATTGCAGGTCCCCCGAGAGAGAGACGTCTGTACGGGAGAATGTACTGAGTATGGAAGGCATAAAGTACTGTATGTGAAATAAGAACTCAAATGAAATCATATACCAATGTAAGGATACAAGACCACCTTTTCTCATATTATGGAATCAGGTACTTTACATTCTTTTCTTTACTTTATCATTCTTTACTTTACACTCTATGCACATCATATAATACGAACGACCAGCCGATCAGTGGTAGACATATAAATTGGGATCAACCCACGCTAGGCTTTCCTTTAACCCCTGGGATACCACCCGTAATATTGGGATCGACCCATGTTAGGTGATTCTTCCACCCCTGGGATACCACCCATCAATAAGCAGATTCATTTAATATCATTCCGTTAACATTTGAGATGATTCTTTTGGTGGTCATAGCATTTTGAGTTGTGGGACTATGTAGTCAACAAGTGACGTGTAATAATCATATAATGCAAGAACAACAATGTAGAGAGTAGTTACACAATTAGTGAAATGTATAGGAGCTGAAATAATATATGGACCTTATTTAGTTAAAAGGAGTACTCATGCAGGGTATTCAATGTATATGTACAGATTTGACAATGAACATGTATTGGGATTTGCAGACATGTTAAAGAGTGAGAACAAGGTCATAAGTCGTGCTGGAGCTGGTAGGCTGCCTCTATGTGTCGAGGACGAATCTAGATTTCATGCCAATTAGTAGGAAATCGAAAAGCCTTACATACCTTGCTATACCACCTTGTAGTTACCTTGAAGTACCTTCCTTTCTTTTCAAATACTTATCTATAATAGAGTAGGTGATAAACTAGTATTAGTAGTTACTAAACATGCTTAGGTAGTCCAATCTCACTCAACAATAGTGCTCGGGCAGCAAACCCGTAATTACCAAACTAATGGTGTTCTTTCAACCCTGCCTTCTTTTATTGCATTTATACACTACACAACAATATTTCAATATCAACAATTTACGCCCTTCCCAGACATCAACCAAGTTGTCCCCAATATGTTTACACATCAACCTATCCCAAAACAGTCCTAACAATCCAACATACAATAGAGGATGTGAAACCATGTTTTCCCATCATCGTCCCACGAGTTCTTATCAACAGTATACTTAAAATATCATACTTAGACTCGTGTTTAAGGATGACAAAGATAGGGTAGTCACTTTACCTTAATTCTTATAACTCATTTTCTTTTAACTTTCACTCTTCAATAACTTGAGCTTCCCTTGACATAGGCCAAAGAAAAAGAGAAAAGCCTCTCAATAACAAAGGAAAGTGAGCAATTAAACTTTTGACAGATTCAGTCCTCTACTTGTTCTTAACTAATAACATGTTTATCTATTATTCCCTGAGAGAACTAGGCTAAATCCATTAGTAATTTCACTTATCTTACCTTTCAAGGGCTTGGGTTTATTCAAGAACCGTAGGAACTTGTGGTTGGTGCTATGCTTTGAAAGAGAGAGGAGAAGCTTAGAGAGAAATCTTATTTTTTTTTATCTATTCTTAAAAGTGAGGAAATGGCCAGCAACTTGGGGATTATAAAGGTCTTATTTTTCCCCACCTCTTAAGTTTTAATATCAGCCACTAATTTATCAAATTGGTTCAAGTAGGTGATGCACCTGCTTGGAATTATGTATACACAAAATGGGCCCTTTATGTACTCATCTTGGCTGGAATCTTTCCCCTTTCTAATATTAAGCCATGGGCCAGAATTATACCCTTAATTTGGGCCTTAGTCTTTATTGGGCTCAAGTAGTTGGACTTGGACAGATTGGTGTGAGGCCTCATCTCCATTCCCTTTTCCTTTCTATTTAATTTGGGCTTCCAGTGAGCCCGCTAATGCATTAACTAATCTTCCCCATCTACCTAGCCCATTTGAGTTAAGTAAGGAGGTGACATTTGCTAGCTTTATAAAGTCCAACAAGCACCTCAATTCTTTTATTCGTTTTTCGAGCGTAATATCCTTAGTTTAACTCAAAACTTGTATACACTTGATCACCTTAACTTTTAGACTTACATATAGCCCTTCGATCCAGAATTTAAATACTTTTAAAATTTGACGTTCACTAGATCGTGCAAAATTGCAATGTACGGGAGTTACCCTTATAGCTTATTTATTGTAACCATTCATCTAGGAAATCAAGTTCATTATTATACCACCAAGCTAACTCAAGTTCCATATGTTTAGGACTTGTACACATAAATTTCAGGGTGTTACATCCTTTCCCCCTTAGGATCATTCGTCCTCGAATGTTAGCATAATCAGATAGCTTAAATAAGTTCAAACCTTACTTTAAATCAACTGTTAACCATATAATAAATACTGTTTCATGTGTACCTATTAATGCGCCCATTCAGCACGTACTTCCCCTTTAGGTTCAAATAAATAAGGGTACTTGGATTTCATCGCTTCCTCAGCTTCCCACGTTACTTCTTTTACTTGTTGGTTCCTCCAAAGCACCTTTACTGAAGCCATTTCTTTATTCTTTAGCTTTATAACCTAACGATCCAGAATAGCAATAGGTACTTCTTCATAGGTGAGATCCCCTGTAACCTGTACATCTTCAATAGGAGTGATATAGGATGGTTCACCTACGCACTTCCAAAGCATTGAGACATGAAACATCGGATGAACTGCTGAAAGCTCCTGAGGTAGCTCTAACTCATATGCAACTTGGCCAACTCTTCGAATAATCTTATATGGCCCTATGTAGTGTGGACTCAACTTTCCCTTTTACCAAATCTCATTACCCCTTTAATTGGCGATACTTTCAAGAACACCCAATCTCCTATAGAAAACTCTAATCCTCTTCTTCTAACATCTGCATATGATTTGTGTCGGCTTTGAGCTGTTGCTAGCCATTGTTGTATCACCTTAACTTTTTCCATAGCTTGAAGAACAAGGTCTGGTCCAAATAAAGTAGTTTCGCCTACTTCAAACCAGCCAATTAGTGATCTGCACTTCCTTCCATATAAAGCTTCATAAGGTGCCAGTTTGATACTAGAATGATAACTATTATTGTAGATAAACTCAATAAGTGGCAAATGATCATCCCAGCTACCTTTGAAGTCTAAGACACAAGCTCGAAGCATATCCTCAAGTGTTTGGATTGTGCGTTCTGCTTGACCATCCATTTGAGGGTGGAAGGCTGTACTTAAATTCACTTGTGTTCCCAAACTCTTTTGGAATGATTTCCAAAACTTTGCAGTGAATTGAGCTCCTCGATCAGATATAATAGAGATTGGAACCCCGTGTAGCCGAACTATCTCTTTAATATATAACCTTGCATACTCTTCAGCTGTATAATCAGTCTTAACTGGCAAGAAATGTGCTGACTTGGTGAGTCTATCAACTATTACCCATATGGAGTCAAACTTACGAAACGAGCGAGGCAAACCAGTGACAAAATCCATGTTGATCATATCCCACTTCCAAGTTGGAAGCTCCATACACTGCATATAACCTCCCGGCTTTTGGTGCTCTACTTTGACTCGCTGGCAGTTTGGACATTGAGCCATAAATTCTGCAATGTCCTTCTTCATGTCCCCCCACCAAAACACTCATTTCAAGTCATGGTACATTTTAGTTGATCTCGAATGGATGGAATATCTTGAATGATGTGCTTCTCTCATTTCCTCCTTCTTAGCCCATTAACATTAGGTACACACAATCTGTTTTGACAACAAAGTACTCCATCTTGTGTAAGCTCAAATCCCTTTGTCGTACCTTGATTTACCTTTTCCTTAAGTCATTGTAGAGTAAGATGTTTGAACTGCTTCTCTTTCACCTCAACTACTAATGAAGATTCTGCCGCATTATGCACTACAATCCCTTCTTTTGGGGTTTCAAGAAGACGAACTACTAAACTAGCTAGTTGACGTAGATCCTTCGCCATCCCTTCTTTTTCCACGGTCTTCTCATTAGTACTTGATATTGTCTTGCGACTGAGAGCATCGGCTACTAAGTTTGCTTTCCCTGGATGGTATATTATATCAACGTCATAATCTTTTATTAACTCTAACCATCTTCCCATTTTCACTGCCTCAAATTCAGATCCTTCTGCTTGAAGATGTATTGCAAACTTTTATGGTCTCTATATATGTCAATGTGAACCCCATATAAATAGTGGCGCCATATCTTTAAAGCAAATACAACCGCTGCTAGTTCAAGATTATGTGTTGGGTAGTTTCTCTCATGTGGCCGCAGTTGTCTTGAGGCATAAGCTATTACTTTACCATGCTGTGTGAGTACACATCCTAAACCAACCCCTGAAGCATCACAATATACTGTATACCCCTCTGTGCCTTCCGGAAGTACTAATGCAGGTGCGGAAGTTAGCCTACGTTTCAACTCTTGTAAGATTCTTTCACATGCATCATTCCACTGAAACTTAGCTGCCTTGTGTGTTAGCTTAGTTAAAGGTGCAGAAATAGAAGAAAATGCTTCAACGAACCTTCTATAATAACCTGCCAACCCTAGGAAGCTACGAACCTCTGTGGGTGTTGTTGGTCTTGGCCAATCTTTCACGGCCTCTATCTTTTGTGAATCAACCCTTATTCCTTCATCAGATACGATATGACCCAAGAATGCCACTGATTTTAACCAAAATTCACATTTGGAGAACTTGGCATACAACTGCCGATCACAAAGAACTTGTAATACCTGTCGTAAGTGATGTGCATAGTCCTCTTATGATCTTGAATACACCAAAATATCATCTATAAATACTATCACAAATACATCCAAGAATGGCTTGAACACCCTATTCATCAAATCCATAAAAATTGCCGGTGCATTTGTTAGCCCAAATGACAGAACGAGAAATTCGAAATGACCATACCATGTTCGAAAAGCTGTCTTGGGTATATCCTTCTCCTTCACCCTCACTTGGTGATAACCTGATCTCAAGTCAATTTTTGAAAAACACTTGGCACCTTGTAACTGATCAAATAAATCATCAATTCTGGGGAGGGGGTATTTATTCTTAATTGTCGGTAGTCGATACACATTCTCAACGTTCCATCCTTCTTACGTACAAATAACACTGGTGCACCCCATGGGGACACACTAGGCCTTATAAACCCCTTTTCTAACAAGTCCTTTAATTGTTCCTTTAATTCACGTAATTCTGCCGGGGCCATTCTATACGGAGGAATAGAGATAGGTTGAGTGCCTGGAATTAAATTGATACCAAACTCTACTTCTCGTTCTGGGGGTAAACTTGGAAGTTCTTCCGGAAACACATCAATAAATTCATTTGCTACTGGAACAGATTGAAAAGTCAATGGTTCTGCCTCCATATCTCTCACTCTAACTAGATGACATATATACCCTTTTGACATCATCTTCCTCGCCTTCAAATAAGAAATAAACTTACCCCTTGGCGCTGCAACATTGCCTTCCCATTCAAGGACTGCCTCGTTTGGAAAATGAAAGTGCACTCTCTTAGTTCGGCAATCCACCGTGGCATAACAAGAAGCCAACCAATCCATACCCATTATAACATCAAATTCAACCATTTCTAGTTCTATTAGGTCAGCCAATGTATCACAATCACAAACAATTACTATGCAGTTACGATATACCCTTCTTGCTATAATAGACTCACCGGTTGGTGTAGACACTTCAAATGGTTTATTCAATAATTTTGGTGTTCTTTTAAGCTTCCCAGCAACTAGTGGAGTGATATACGATAGTGTGGAACTAGGATCAATTAACACATATACATTATGTGAAAAGATGAACAATGTACCTGTTACTACGTCAGGTGAAGCCTCCAGGTTCTGTCGACTCCCTAGAGCATATGTGCGATTTTGGACTCCGCTAGAACTAGCTGCTCCTCTAACACCTCTACCACGACCTGTAGGAACCTGTTGACCTCTACCTAAAGGAGGCACCGATGATGACGATGCAACACCTGATCCAGTAGGTTGTGCTATATCACCCATGCGCCTTTTAGGGCAATCTCTCATTAGGTACCCTGGCATACCACACCAATAATAGGCATCTGTTCCAATATGACATATACCTAAATGACTCCTCCCACATTGTTTACAAGGCTGCCTAGGAGGCATTGATTGGCTTGTACTGCCCTGCTCTGGATATCCCGTTGTCCGTGAACCTTGGCTCTCACTCTTTTGCCTAAACTGATTGCCTCTCGGCCCTCAAAATTGGGGTGGAGCGGTAGCTGTAGAGTAGGGAAATGACGGCCTAGCTGGTCTATTAGAAAACCGAGGCTGAAACTCACCTTGGGGTGGTGTAAACTGCCCGGTAGACCTAGCCATTTTGGACTGCCCCCTTTCTGTCTCTTGTGCCCTTCTTCTCTGCTTTTGATCCTCCAATTTCTGTGCAAATGCTTGCATCCTTGCTATATCCATGTCTTTATTTAAAGAAGCAATAGTACAATCTCTAAGCAGATACGAATCAAATCTATCCACATATCAATGAATTCTATCTTCCATATTAGCAGCTACATTGGGAGCATACCTAGACAAGGAATTAAATTGGATACTGTACTCTTTCATGCTCATACCCCCTTGGTGAAGATTTGAGAACTGATCTGCGCGGGCCTCTCGAATCTCCAATGGCAAATAATGATCAAGAAACGCCTTGTTAAATTCTTTCCAAGTAGTTGGAGGTGTATCTGTACTCTTAGATTGCTTCCAAGTTTCATACCATAATATAGCCACACCCTTTAATCTATATGTTGCTAGCTCAACAACTTCTTTACCACTCACGTGCATAACATTCAAAGTTCGTTGGATTTGATCAATAAAGTCTTGCGGATCTTCATTAGGATCTGACCCGGTGAATGATGGAGGGTCCAAATTAAGGAAATCACGTATCCGCGTGCTAGCTGCCCTATCTGCACCACCAATACACACTACTGGGCCATCTTGATTTTGACCTTGGCCAGCAACTATACGAGTCAATAATTGAACCGCATTCCTCAAATCTTGCTCAGTAGCATTAATAGTGGGTTCTTGAGGTGCAGCTTCCATCCTTAGATCTTCTGGTGATGGAGGGGTCGGGGAAGTGTGTGATAGAGACTCATCTTGAGCCTTACTTTGAACAGCTTGATTAGGTGGTGGTTGGCTGGTCCCTTCTTGGGTAGCCACATCTACTCGCTTACCTGTACTTTTACTCCTCGTAACTGGCATCTTTGCTATAATAAAGAAATTTAGAAGTTAGATACGATTTTCCTACAACATTGGTTCTATCGCACGATTTAAGAAATGAAAGAAAAGAAATAATTCCAACATGTCTCATAGCTTCCTATTTATAAATGTGGTGCACAACACATCCATAAGCAAGACTCTACACAGACACGGCTTTGTAGACTCCCTAGGATGACCTGCTCTGATACGACTTTTGTCACACCCAAAATCCCATTAAGGCGGACCGGCACCCGTTGCCGAGAAGGCTCGGGAGGACCAACCTGTAATCATGCTCTATCTATGAACATTTAAAGGTGCTGCCATAGTGGATAACATGTTTTCATGAAAGTAGACAGTATTAACAAGCCAAAAGAAAGTGCACATGACTTGGGTGTTGGGGCCATGATGTCTAAGACACGAGACACAACCACACTTCACTATACGTAGTCTACAAAGCCTCTAAATGTTAAAACATTATGGGGTTAAGGTTGGGACAGTCCCCGCCTTACACTCAGCTACTATACAATACCAAAATACATGCTATAGACTTGGAAAGCCCCGAATCAACCTGGAGCTCACCAATTACCGCTGGATGTCTTGTTCTCCTATTGGGGAGATCTACTAGCTCCTGTACCTGCAGCATGAATTGCAGGTCCCCCAAGAGAGAGACGTCAGTACGGGAGAATGTACTGAGCATGTAAGGCATAAAGTACTGTATGTGAAATTAGAACTCAAATGAAATCATATACCAATGTAAGGATACAAGACCACCTTTTCTCATATTATGGAATCATGTACTTTACATTCTTTTCTTTACTTTATCATTCTTTACTTTACACTCTGTGCACATCATATAATACGAATGACCAGCTGATCAGTGGTAGACACATAAATCGGGATCGACCCATGCTAGGCTTTCTATTAACCCCTAGGATACCACCTGTAATATTGGGATCAACCCATGCTAGGTGATTCTTCCACCCCTGGGATACCACCCATCAATAAGCAGATTCATTTAATATCTTTCCGTTAACATTTGAGATGATTCTTTTGGTGGTCATATCATTTTGAGTTGTGGGACTATGTAGTCAACAAGTGACGTGTAATAATCATATAATGCAAGAATAACAACGTAGAGAGTAGTTACACAATTAGTGAAATGCATAGGAGCTGAAATAATATATGGACCTTATTTAGTTAAAAGGAGAACTCATGCAGGGTATTCAATGTATATGTACAGATTTGACAATGAACATGTATTGGGACTTGCAGACATGTTAAAGAGTGAGAACAAGGTCATAAGTCGTGCTGGAGCTGGTAGGCTGCCTCTATGTGTCGAGGATGAGTCTAGATTTCATGCCAATTAGTAGGAAATCGAAAAGCCTTACATACCTTGCTCTACTACCTTGTAGTTACCTTGAAGTACCTTCCTTTCTTTTCAAATACTTATCTACAATAGAGTAGGTGATAAACTAGTATTAGTAGTTACTAAACATGCTTAGGCAGTCCAATCTCACTCAATAATAATGCTCGGGCAGCAAACCCGTAATTACCAAACTAAGGGTGTTCTTTCAACCCCACCTTCTTTTATTGCATTTGTACACTACACAACTATATTTCAATTTCAACAATTTATGCCCTTCCCAGACATCAACCAAGCTGTCCCCAATATGTTTACACATCAACCTGCCCCAAAACAATCCTAACAATCCTACATACAATAGAGGATGTGAAACCATGGTTTCCCATCATCGTCCCACGAGTTCTGATCAACAGTATACTTATAATATCATACTTAGACTCGTGTTTAAGGAAGACAAAGATAGGGCAGTCACTTTACCTTAATTCTTATAACTCGTTTTCTTTTAACTTTATCTCTTCAATAACTTGAGCTTCCCTTCACATAGGCCAAAGAAAAAGAGAAAAGCCTCTCAATAACAAAGGAAAGTGAGCAATTAAACTTTTGACAGATTCAGTCCTCTACTTGTTCTTAACTAATAACATGTTTATCTATCATTCCATGAGAGAACTAGGCTAAATTCATTAGTAACTTCACTTATCTTACTTTGCAAGGGGTTGGGTTTATCCAAGAACCCTAGGAACTTGTGGTTGGTGCTATGCTTTGAAAGAGAGAGGAGAAGCTTAGAGAGAAATCTGATTTTTTTTTATCTATTCTTAAAAGTGAGGAAATGGCCAGCAATTTGGGGATTATAAAGGTCTTATTTTTCTCCACCTCTTAAGTTTTAATATCAGCCACTAATTTATCAAATTGGTCCAAGTAGGTGATGCACCTGCTTGGAATTATATTTACACAAAATGGGCCCTTTATGTACTCATCTTGGCTGGAATCTTTCCCCTTTCTAATATTAAGCCATGGGCCAGAATTATACCCTTAATTTGGGCCTTAGTCTTTATTGGGCTCAAGTAGTTGGACTTGGACAGATTGGTGTGAGGCCGCATCTCCATTACTACCTACCACACTACCACTTCTATGAATAAGACAACTACCAATTTCGCACCGAAAAATGGTATCAGAGCTATGGATAATGAGAAACTAAGGAAGAAACATACTAGTAGGAAATTAAGAAAAATAAAAAGAAAATTAAAGAAATTATATTCGTAATATAAAAAACTCAATATCACAAAAACTGATAACGACAAATTAGATCAATTAATAGATAATATATCTAAAATAGAATATAAATATATTCAATATTTAAAGCAACAATGAATAACGAGAATGAAGAATATAGACAAAAACTTAACGAAATAATTATAGCAAAAAGACAAGAA
>JAJOOR010005343.1:0-45126 GCA_036250505.1 Solanum acaule | reverse complement strand
GTTTTAATCTCCAGAAACCTCAAATACAACACTGTTTCTAGCTAACGATGAAGATTTTATCTTTTTCAAATCATTTAGCCTTAATATTCCTGACGAAGATTTTGTACTCTTCAAGTCAGAATATTCATTCAAACAGAGTATTTAACAAATTGGTGAAGTTTCTATATTCTTCAAACCAATGCACAATCTGATTTGTTCGTGAAGTTCTTATATTCTTCAAATCAAAGGACTAAAAAAAATCTAGAAGATTTTAGTATGCAAAAGTCAAACACAATCAAATTTCACATGGAGTAGAAAAGTACAAAAGTTTTTCTTTTTTTTTCTCCTCTAAACATAATACATATTAATAAAGATATATTCTGAGATCATCACATAATGATCATCTATCCTAATATTTATGAAATAAATCTCATAACTTATAAAGGATAGAAAAATACTAATCAGGGGAAATAAAGATAAAACCTGATTATTACCCCCATTGAATCACGTTCTATTTGTCAGCAATGATTCCATGCAAGTCACTTTTCTTGCTAATTTTTTCCTTCTTTTCCAGTTTCTATCATATTCCAACTTTCCTCAGAAGACATTGAATTTCAACGAGAAACTAAACTCATGTTCAAATATTGTTAGAAGAGAACATCTGTTCATTTACTTCTTCTCATAGTTATATAAAATCAAGAATATAGGAAAAATAATTAAAGTGCACATCTTAGCCTTTATGCACAAAATAACTTTTCTCATTGAAAAGAAAATTGAAGGGGTGCAATGCTTGAATGCACTTAGGAAGAAAATAATAATAATCTTACCCATCCAAGGAAAACTTACTACAAAAAATATACTCGAACATACTAAAGTAGTACTAATTCATCCCAAATCTCTTTTATCATATGATAATATAACTCTCTTTTTCGTCTTTTTCTTTCCCCAATAAAAAGAACACAGAAAATAGAAGTAATTTCCTTACTACAGAAAATACCAACATTAAATTTCTTAAGCTTGTTATCTCCTGTATTCAGATTAGCAAACCAGAAATAATAAAAGATGAAAAGAAAAACACAAAGAACAATCCTAGTCCACAGAACCCACTGTGTGTCCTTAAGAAATTTAATCACCTCAAGTACCCGAGGTTGCAGAATAATTCCTCCCAAGATAAAACGGATTAACCATTAAAGAAGTAGCGGTACCTCAAACTTCGATAATTTCAACGAACTCAAAATGACATCAATAAATCACACACACAGACACGATCGATCGATTTTGTTTTGTAAGAAATGTATGCAAAAGAAGGGAAGAATTCAATGCAGAAAAATGAGAGAAAATCTCTCTATTTATAGGCAACAAAGGGTAAAGGTCACAACCCTTTGGAAAGAAGACAACCTTTCAGAAATGTCACAACAGTTTAGAAAAGGCACAACCTTTCAAACGGTCACAACCCTTTAGAAAGGACACAACCCTTCATAAAGGTCACAACCCTTCGGCATAGTCACAACCCTTCAGGAGAATCACAACCCTTCATTTCATGTTCACACCTTTAAAACCCAACAATAAACACTTGTGAACACATGTAGAAACGTTTTTCAAAATATGAATTAGAAGTGGCAAATTGAAATACTTTATCATTAGTTATATAGATATTCAATTATGTAAATCATTATAATGTGTCTAAATAAAATTTAAGAACGGTGATTTATTTATCCTTGTTAGTACTTCAGTACAAATATATATTAAAATGCATGTAGGTACGGAGTAAGACGTTGTGGCATCAATTTAAAACCAAACATATATTTATTGGAGGGACATGTACAAATTTGTTTAGTCATTTACTCTTTACCTTAGTACTAAAATTAGATAGTTTTCGAGTCTTTCACGTCTGTCTCCCTATAACACACCACTTAATAATTTGCTGGTAACAAACAAATAATTATAATAATAATACTCTAATAATAACTCTTGTTCAATAATGGAAGATGAAAAAGTCCATGTAACACTTGCCGACAATAATGCAATACAAGTCTTATATAGTCCTTAATTTCCAAATTGAGTTCAAACTATTGCACGTTATATCATATGTGTCGTACTATGGAAACGATATATCATCATCTATATCAGAATGTCGTATGTTTTGGAAGAAGCGTGTATCATTTTGATTGATCAAAAGAATAATCAATTTTAATCGATATGTGCTTCTTAGGCACAATTATACATATCATAAAAATCACACTTTGAAAACTTAATTCGACCAAGTTACTCTATGTGTTTATCTCATTTGAAACCTATTGAAGTGAACAAACGTCCTTCACTTTCATTAACGTATCGTTGCAATTGTAATTTTTACTAAAAATCATAAAAATATAAAAAGATAAACATACGAACAATATATAGTGAAACCCCAACTTCCGACATGCTTGACTTTTATGTATCTCAAATTGTTTTTGTCAATTCCTTGATGAATTTATTCATATCTCTTGTCATCAATACTTATTTGTATTATTTATTTATTTTCAAAATCAAGAAACGTCATGTTAACAGCCCTCTTTACAAAGTAAGGCTTAAAAGTGAATTGGATTTGTAGTAGTAGTTGAATTGAACTAAAACAAGGTTGAGAGATAAATGAGTGCTTTGGAAATACAAGAAAAGGGTAAAACTGAGCACCAGCAAACTTAATGTAATCAGACAAATTATTAGTCAGCATTAACTTTATTATATTTAAATGTTAGTGTACTAACTTAATATAGTGATATCGACATTCTATTTATTGGTCCTTAAGAGGTGTATCAAGTCAATACCGAATAATAAAATTAGAACGAGGAAGTACGTAGTATATTAATAACAGAGGGTTAAATGCCTTCAACACCAATAAATGACAGTTTCTTTGAAGTCTCTATTTGCAAAGGGAGATGAACTTAGAAATTGTGTGTGTGTGTGGGGGGGTGGGGGGGGGGGGGGACAGTTGGAGCATAGCCATGAATTCTCTTCTAAGACATTGTTTTAGCTCTTTTCACGCCTATTATAAAAATAAAAAAATACAAAGTAGAGTATTAATTTACTGAGACAAAAAAAAGTTATTTTTGGTCAGATTAAGTCGTATTACAAACCACCCTAAATAAATCGTTAGTTAATATTATAACCTAAGCTATTATATGTCCTCTTCAATTCTTGTCCTAAGATTAATAGGGTACAGCTGTAAATTAGTAGAGTAATTTTTTTGGGCATGTTGACTCAAGTGATGAGGTTCAATATATGTATAGCTAGGTGAGGGGTTGTCTATAGTTTAATTGGCAACACAAATAATCGAGACAACAAATTACTTAGGTTTTACCATTTTCCCAAGATTTCATTGGACTTGGGAATCACATGAATTACCTGATGGTTTTGTTTTATTTTATTTTCATTTTTTAAATAAGGTTTACTATTAAAAAAAAAAACATGTTTTGGAAGTTGGAACTATAAGTCTATAAACAGGTATAGGAGAGACTATCAATTATTTTCAATAGTTTGTAGAGTAGTAGTTATTGAAACAGATTTTTACCTGGCAATTGCAAATATTTTACTCCTATTTACAATACTAATAAGTTATTTTTAGCCATTCAAATTGGTTCAAAATAATAAGGGTATGTTTTGAAGGCGTCCCGTAATTTAAGGGATTTATTGTAATTGCACAATCTAATGGCTACATAGTAAATAAAAGAGAATTGCTCAGGTGATAATCCCTCCTTAATTACATAAAATATAATAATTACAAAATTTAATTTAACTATAATAATATAATGGATAAAAGGATAAATATAACTCCGAACTATCGTAAATGATATGCAGATATCATCCATCATACTTTTGAAACATAGGTGCCCTACCGTCCCAAAACTAGAGCATATATGCCTTTCACTCTAATGGAAGACTAAATAGGGACACGTGACACAATCTTATCCGTCGATCCGATATTTAATAAATGTTGGGTCGGTGGATAAGATTATGACGTGTGTATGTCCGTTAATATAAAGAGTATATAAATGCTCTTGTTTTTGGCGACAGGGGCACCAATGTCCCAAGAATATGACAGAGGATATCTGCATATCATTTACGATAGTTCGAGAATATATTTGTCCTTTTTCCCTAATATAATTAATGTATGGTTGTGCAAATATAATTACATAGTTAAAAGGCTTAAAGCTTATAACCATCAAAAACTAAATGTTTATGTTTGATAGACATGCATATATATGAAAAAAGGAGTACTAGATTTTAGTATCATTAGATATTTAAGATGCACATTATTATTATTTTTTTAAATATCTGATACTATTAAAAATACAAAGATCAGTATTAACAAATAAAAGTGAACAGATGGAATATTATGATTAAAATGTTAAAGGTACAAAAATGTTTGTCTTTTGGTGACTTAAGAAAGATCATATGGTCCCCTGTGAGAACATAAAATAAAGAAAGACTTGTATATGAAAGATGACATGATTGTATCCTTCTTCCTCTCAGTTTTTAGTTGAAAATAGTTTACTGGTAGTTTCCAAGACATGAATACATTGGGAAATTGCTACCTAACATGGGAACTTCAAAATGTATTTGCGTATCGACTATAAACACTTTCTTCGTTTCAAAATAAATATACATTTTAGTTTTTTTTTCATGCTTTAAAAGTAGAATGATAAATATAAAGTATTACTCGACTAAATTGTCTTTTTTTGGGATAAATCTTTTTTTGGTAAAACTACACTTATTTTAGAACGGAACGAGTGTGTAGTGGTGGTGGGGAAGGGCGAGGGGTTGTACTGGGGAGGAAGTTAGTTAATCAAGGTCCAAAGAGTGTGTACTCCCAAAGGCATGTCTTGTCAAAAAAAGTTTTCTTTTCTAAAATAAAATAAAATTAGTAAACAATTAGTCGGTGAAAGTAAATATAAAAAATTTAAAAATGTTGGAAGAAGACATGCCATGCTTTGTCCTGGTGTATTTTAGGTATTATGTTTTCCTAGGTCTCCTCATCTCCAAGGTTTTCTACTTTGTCTTTCATTGTTTTCAAAGGCAAACTCTTCCCATTTTCCAACATTTCATTGGTATTTGTATGACACTCTTAGGAGTAGTTAGTTGGGAGTTGGAATATGCTCCATTTATCTGTCCTTAATTATTTGTCCATATTTCTTTTTTAGTTATTCCTAATTATTTATTTATTTTGACAAATCAAGAAAGAATATTTTTTTCTTTATTCATTATGTCCTCAATTAATTACTTTGCAAAAGGTAGAACTTTTTGAAAGTTTTTAATTAACCACTTCATAATTAATAGGGGTAAAATGGCAACTTACCATGTCAATTAGGGAAGTGCAAAATGTCCAGAATTTGGCCAGAAAATTAAAAAAATTATAATATTTTTTTATTTTAAAATAAACTGATTTTTTTTTTCATTTTTTTAGTTAAAAGGGGAAAATGTTTAAAAAGGCAAAATAACATAGATAAAATAAAATTCTGGCCAATTTTTTTTTTCATGTCAATTATTGTTTTCTTAATAAGTGTGTCAATTCAAAAGTGGACAAGTATATATAAACACATGGAATTGAAACTAATTATATGTTTGAATTTATATTTGATGTCTGATATATGTATTAAAGTTGAGTAAATTCAGATTTGTGTTAAAAACATTAAAAAAAATAAAAAGCTTTCTAACGACTCTATATTTAAGGATACTCAAATCCAAAACCTAAATTTATGTAGTGACTGTTTAAAATTTTCATGGAAAAAATTGGTGGTCCAGGCAGACTCCACCAATTCATAACTAGGCAATCTAAATCGTTTTGGACAAGTACTTTCAGATATTATAACATTCACATTAATTTGTATCCTATACCTAATTTAGAGTTAAGTATTTATGAATTAAAAACCATACCTCACTTCCAATTTATGAATTTTTTTTCATCAAATTCAAATTTCCTTCTTGCATGCATATTCGCCATTATTGGATTATTATTCATTAGAAACTACATTAAAATTTAAAAGTCTAGTAGTAGTAAAATAAAATTATCAACTTCTGATTTTTCAACTTATAATTATTTTTTTTATTTGTTTAGACATTTACTCTTTTATCCCTAATATTCTAGCTTTATTTCCTAATTAAAGTGTGTGATTATTTCATCTAAAACCTTAAGTTATTAGAAAAAACATATTTTTATTATTTGATTATATTCTCAATACATCCTTTTACTTGCGGGTCTAATTCTTTTTTTTATCAAACAAGTGAAAATTCCTTTTGATAAAAATGATGGTGAGTATTTGGACATTTGTCTGATCTGAATATCATGTTGGACGCAGTAGCGGAGCCAGAAATTTCACGAAGGGTGTCCAAGTGCTAAAGTGAACTTGATATTCTTAAAAAGTGAATTTTTTTTTGCTATTAGTGAGATTCAAACACACGAACACTTTAAGTTCGTGTGTCTTTATTCTTTCAAGGCGCCTGAAACCACTAGGCTACATCATATTGTTGTGTTAAGGGTGTCCAAAATGTATTATTTAGCCACTTTATTTATCATTTTACTTATATATACGGTATCATGTTTCGACGAAGGCCCTCATCTAAAAATATAAGTTCTTAGACAGATTGCACTTTTATTATTTAATTATATTTTCAACACCAACGAACATACAATAAGAAAATCACCAATGTGAGCGGTATTGAGATAGGTCGATTTTCTCTATCTTTAATCAAGTTATATGTTCGAATGTAGAAAATGAAAAATAATCTTGTTAAAACGCTTTATAAGACACAAATTCAAACGATAGGACTCTAATCTGGATATTGGGCATCAAATAAGAAAACTCGAAAAAAAAAAACTTATTGACGTGTATTGCCACATGGCACGTGAGGGCAACGTAGACAGGCGATTATTCCAAGATAAACCTGGATTAAATTAAACCCAGAGGATAAATCTTTTTTATTTTTTTGGGAACGAGTTCCAATCATACTAATTTTATTATAGATGAGTTAGTTAAACTTTCCAATCTTTTACTTTAATTTAATTAAATAATTACTTGGAATTTGTAGCACTCATGATACCAACAATCTCCCCAACAAACAATTCCTTTGCATTGTAAAAAGCCCACGGCCCAAGATCAATATTATATTTGCATGTTACCCCTAAAAAATTATTTAAATTAATTAACAATTACCAAGGTTTTGGTTTTGGTCAAGAGAAAGATACTTTTTTTTTTTTTGATAAATTAATAACTTAGGTTTGGTATACTAAAGATGACAAAGTTTGGCCATGCAAGTGAGATTGGGTTACCCCATAAAAGGCTTTTATGCTTACTTTCTAATTAGAGTAAATTTTAGGTTTAGCAAACATAAAAATCTTAATTGTATGTTATAGCTATAGTTTATATAATTGCGCTTCATAGCAAATTTTATGTTTGTTATAGAGCTATTAATCTGTATATTTCGATATTCATTCCAATCGTATAAATATATATTTGGAATTTGTATACAAATATAAGAAACATACTTGGCTTCTCTAAGTTGTATAAGTATATGTTTTTCTGTTGTGATTTTCAGTCGTAAATGTATATGTGTATTATATGTATTTAAATATAAATTTGTATATGTATATGTAACTGTATTTTGGTATACAAATAGAATGTATATGTGTATTTAAATATAAATTTGTATATGTAACTGTATTTTTGTATACAAACAGAATGTATATGTATATTATATGTATTCAAATATAAATTTATATATGTACATGTATATGTATTTTTGTATACAAATTTCTCTCTCTCGCTTTATACATTGTATTTTGTATAATTTGTGTTTGTATAAAGCGAGAAAGAGAGAAAGGCAAAAGAGAATTGGGCAGGGGAAGATTTGTATAGTATAATTATAAGTGTATATGACGAAGAGATATGTATTTGTATATTATAAATTTTTCTCTCACTTTATACAAACACAAACGCAATTTATACATTTGTGTTTGTATAAAGAGAGACAGGCGAGGTAGAGTGGCGAGCGAGATTTCTATGGAGAGAGGTGAATTACAAAGTGTTTGCTACGAATTAGAATTAAATGAAATTGTGGTAATATAATTTGTTTTGAATTAATAGTTTGCTATTTCATACAATTTTCCCTTCTAATTACTACTGCCTGCGCTTCAAATTATTTGTCGTGTTTCTTTAAATTCATGTTTTATTATAGAATAATTTTAAAAAAATTCTTATCTTTATTTACATCTTAATATATCATCCTTTTTTATTAATTATTTATGTTATTGACGTGTTTGTAATATTTAAAAATAATTACAATTATTAAGAATAAAATAAGGAAAATAATAAATTTTATCTTAAAAATTTTAAAATAATAAACAATTTGAGACAAAAAAAAAATAGAATTACGATAAATATTTTGAGGGAATATAGTATTTCATAAATCATGTCACATTTATAGATGCTTCTCCCTATGGCATCCCCTGATTAATTAAATTAAGATTGTAGAGATAGACATTTCTTGCAATAGATCTAATTAAATAAAACTAGAGCCGCATGAGACAGCGATATATACAAAAGTATACTATTGAGTTTGAAAATGAACCTTCTGTCATTTAGTTTATCAATATGATCGAGTAGATATTATTTATGCGCTTCAAATATATATATATATATATATATATATATATATATATATATAAAAGTTGTGTATATGTAACTTTCCTTTTTCAAAATGTATACCAAAATTATGACTCACATTTGAGTCACGATTACCCATCTTTTTGTTCTTTTCTGTTTTTCAGATTATTTTTTTCTCAATTTAGAGCTTTTAGAATATACATTTTCAAATTTCCAAGCTGAGATTTTTAAGGGAAAAAAAGGAGTCATTTTGGATTGTTTAAAAGTTGTTTTAGTTTAAAAAACACATTAATTTTGTGGTAATCTTAGCCATGAGCCCAACAAACATGAGTTATTCAAAGCACAAGTCACATGCAAATGAAATAAAATAATGGAAAGAGATATCGATTAATTAATTAAATAATTTGGATTCTCGTGTTCATACATCCATGAGCACGAAATAATAATTCAGACGCAATTATCGAATATTCGCACGCTATTAGAGCCTAAAGGATTAATTATATTATATATATAACATATTAAACTATATGATATATATATTAATATTGAAACTAATTCCTAATTCTATGTTTTTTTTGTTTATAATAATCACTGGCTTAAGACCCTGTCATGTGACAATATCTTGGGATTGAGTCTCATCTGCGACAATTTTTCTCTTCCTTCCTCCATGATCCAATCTTGCCTACCCCTACTACTTTTAATTAATTAATTTGATTATATCGTATTCGGAATTCATATTAGAGATTGATTTAAATTTGAATTTACGCATTGTAAGACTCATTTATGTGTATGACGGTCCCAACAAGATTTATTTCATTCATAAGACTTAAATACAAGACGTTTAATTAAGGATGAAGAGATTTCGACCATCCCAACACAGTCCAGATTGATTCGATCAATCTTTGTTATTCGCTAGTCAATAGTCATCATGTTTGTACCAAAATATTTGTTGAAGACAATCATCTTTTACTTGTAATGCAAGTGATACCACTTCTTGCAATTTTTGTTCCTTATGAATCTGATTCGTGTTTCAAAATGAGAATATGAGAAAATAAAAAATAAAAAATAAAAAATAAAAAAATAAAAAATATAAATAAATATATATATATATTTATATCAATTGTTGGAATAAGTTCAATTTTGATTGGTAACTTGGCTGCAATTGTGGACTTTATTTTTCTCTTTCAACTGGGATTTATTTGGATGGGAAAGCTACCTTATTAGACATACATCGATATATTAATTTTGCCTATATATTTTATCACTAATTAACAGTTTCCTATCATATGTTGAGAAAATACACCTAAGCACATATATGTTTGCTACCATATACACTAAAATAGGGAGAGAGACGAACGAGATAGACCCAGATAAATAGGAGAGGGGTGAGCGAGACGGGAGAGAAGCGAGCGAGATTGGTTATGTATCTCATATACATGCGAATCCACTTGGATATAGTGTATCTAGAATAAGTTACACATAATTTTGACCCCATATATCCAGAGCTTCATATATCCGGACTTATCAAAATCTTGTAAGATTCATAATATTATAAACTAGCGTGTACTAAATAATTAGTTCCTAAATTATTGAGATTTCTACAAGTTTCCCATTTTAGAATGTTTATATTTGATAACAACGTTGGACCATGAAGCGGCCCAACTAATCTAAACACGCAATTTGAGCCCATGAGGATTTGAACTTGATGGGCCTTATCTAACGTTTTCTGTTTCTTCTGCTGGGCCTAAACTTTCGTAAACATTACGTAGGTCGACCAGTTTTCAGGCCTGCTATGAGTTTTTAGCTGTGGTTTGAAAAATAAGTAAATAGCCGTACTTCATTAAGGGGGTTTGGAAAATAAAAATATAGTGTCTAGATTTTGAACTTGGAACCTAAACGTGAATTTTAAACCCTTAAACCCAGTGGCGGGACCACCTTAGAATGAGGGGTTCATCCGAACCTCCTTTGGCGAAAAATCATATGATTTATACATGGTTAAAATAATTTTTTAAGTATATATAGTAGATGTCGAACCCCCTTCGGCTACTTCGTGTGTCTATTTTTTTAGATTTTGAAACCCTTATTGAAAATTTTGGTTCCGCCACTGCTTAAACTACTGAGTTAACGTCTAATTTTGTGTCTAGAGAATTCAAAATCTCTTTCTATATATACACACTAAAAAATCATATATACAATGTAAACATTTATCGAGGGAGTGGAGTGAATACCCTCGCCCCTCCTAAATCAATCCTTTCTTAAAACACAAAAAAAACTTATAAAGGTTTAATTTTGAGAAACGTATCAAGAGAGAATTGGATATGGTTAGACATTGTGTGGTTGATAAACCAGGATTGTCCTAAAAATTATTTCTTTGGCTCCACTTGTCAATTATTCAAATTCTAATCAATTGACATTTTTTTTTCTTTTCCTTCTCTATTTCAAGGAAACTACACAAAAGACAAAATAGTCCTAAAAAAAATAAAGAAATTATAATAATTGATTAATTCGTTACCGAGCAAATGACAACACCGATGGTAAACAATGGTATATGTGTGGCTCTTAACGAAACGAAAATAAAGAAGAAAGAAAACGACTTCTTAAGTTCTTGTCAAACTATGTATTTTGTTAACGAGAAAAGTAAGAAATTGATATACGAGATTTAATTTTTTTTTTTTTTTATATATTTCATATAAATATTGTTATTTAAACTTTGTAGCGGTCTCGACTGGGTTGAGACTACTATGATGAGCAATTGAGCATCCTTCTGTTATAGCGGTACCATCACTCATCGACAAGGGTTTCACTATAATGAGAACCGACAGTAATTCGGAGAGTAACAATATATTTAGATTTTTTAAAACTATGCATAAATATCTCACAGTATAAATTATCTTTTCAAAAGTTTTTATGGATTACTAATAGTCTCAACTCTCAACTATCATAATCTAAGTTCAAAATCATCAAACACTACAATCACTGACCATATACAATTTCTAAGCCTTACAGTATATTTAACCTCAATTATTGAAAGATAAATTCAAATCATTTTACAAAATTTAAGGGCAGTTAAAGAAAACAGACAAGAATTATGACTTGTCAACATATTATTTTTTTTCCAAATCTTTTGGTTGGGTTTTTTCTAAAATTAATTATTTTCTTAGATTTTCTCTCCAACCACTTAATTTTTTCTGGCAAATACAGCCTTACCCTTTCCAAGGCTGACAATGTCCCAATTTTTTTTTTATATTTTAAACCAAAACTCCCAAAACGGGAATCTTCTTATCAAACGATAGCCACGAAATGGAAGTTGTGGGAACGATGAGCCTTCTAGCCCAAGCTCCCGCCGGAGCTTTGTCGGCGACTCATCGTTGTTCCCTCACATTCACCCATCCAGTTCCTCCCCTTTTCTCCCATCGTCGGCCCACTCAAATTTCCACTAAAAACCCAATTCACGGCTCAAAAAATGGACCAAAACCCATCACTCTAGCTAATGCAGAGTCTTCTTCTTCCGGCGCCGGTGCACCTCGTGAAACTTCGACTGCTACTACTAGTACTGCTGGATCGTCTAATTCCAGTAATGGGTCAGCTTCTTTTAGCCCAGAGGATTCGATTTCCTTCGTGGGTCAAAATAGTGTTCCTCTGGAAGGTGTTATTCAGTTTGAGAAACCCGATTCTAATTCGATTAGTGATAAAATCAATAAATGGGGGTAAGTTGTTTTTGTGCGTTTTTTATCTGATTGGGTTGCTTTGGATCAGTTTGTTTATGTGATTGTGTTGTTGAATTGGGTTTTTATTTTCAGTTGGGTGGCGTTGTTAGCTGGTGGAGATGTTGCGGTTTTGTTGTTGTTCTCTGCAATTGGAAGGTTTAGTCATGGATTCACTGTTTTTGACCCCGAAACACTGCGAACTGCTGACCCTTTCATTGCTGGTAAGGGAATTGTGATGTTATTCTTCTGTTTTGAAGTTTTTATGTAATTTTGAAGGGATAAGGCACAAGTACCCCTAGACTATGATCGAAATCCTGTAGACAAACCTTAACGAAACTAAGGTCCTATTACCCCGAACCCATTTTTTTGTAATTTTGTACACCTTTTTGGCCTATGTGGCATCCAAACATCTCCTATGTGCCTCTACTAAGTAGAGTTACGGAGTGTGCCACGTAAGTCAAAGGATGTACAAAATTACCAAAAAATGAGTTCAGGGGTAATACGACCTTAGTTGGTGTGTCTATGAGATTTCGGTCATAGTCTAGGGTTACTTGTGCCTTATCCCTAATTTTGAACATAAAGTTCGAATTTTTGATGATGGTTGTGGGTTCTTTAGGTTGGTTTTTGAGTGCGTATTTCCTTGGAGGATTTGGGGAGGATGGTAAAGGAAAGAATGGTCTGTTTAAGGCTTTCATTGCTGCTACTAAATCATGGTCATTAGGCATTCCGGTAAGTCCTCTTTACATTCTAGTTGATTGGATACTGTAATTTATGGATGTTCTGGTGGACTAGTTTAATTATCTGGTGGATACCAAAGAAATCCATCATATGAGTGACTGAACTTTTGACTATCCGGGCTTCCTATTTACAAGTCTAGATAATCAACTTGTTTAACACGGAAATTAAAAAACTCGATTGAATGCTTCTATTTCACCATTTTAACTAGGAGTAGTTGTAAGCTCTGGTTGTTATTTAACTACCACAGAGCTAGATATTAAAACTTGGAACTTGCTTGGGTGGAGTAGAATTTATAGAACATTGGCTTTACTATCTTTTCAGAAAGAAAGAAACACTTGTGGTTGTTAGTTAACTACAACAGAGCTAGATATTATATTAAAGCTTGGAACTTGCTTGGGTGGAGTCGAATTTATAGAACATAGGCTTTACTATCATTTCAGAAAGAAAGAAAGAATTTGTGACATGTACTTAATCTTAATTTTATTCAGTAATACACTGACCAATTTTAGATGTTATGGACAACAACAACATGCCCAGTGTAGTCCCACAAAGTGCGGTTTGGGGAGGGTAGAGTGTACATTGTACACAGGCCTTTACCCCTACCTTAGAGGTAGAGAGGCTGTTCCGATAGACTTGATGTTTGTGGACATAATAACAAAATAACAATGAGAAATCTATGGGTGAAAATTTCCACTATCTAGTAGGTGATTTAATAGTCACTAGATTCTCTTCTAAAAGATAGTAAAATTATAGATACACAAGATTTATGGTCGAGACTCTGATTTCATAAAGGGGGTGGAGTTGGTGAAGCCCTCGTCATGTGGTAGTTAATTATAGAGGTGGGAAAGTGCAGAACATCATTAGTGTCCTGAACAGATATCTTTAGAATGGGCTAATTATTTCAAACACATCACACTAAATATCTTGCCAAAAGTTCTCGGATCATCATCTTAGAATTTTTAGCTGTGATCAATGGGACAATATTTCAGATGGATGAAACCGAAGGATTTTTTGGAAAGAGTTGAGACACGGTGGCATAGCTATGCAATTTGTTACTTTACTGAACAGATTTATGGCTCTTGACAAATTGCTGGTTATGAGGTAGTTGATTGAGGAAGGGAATCTCCAAAAGCTAGAAATCTGATGGACTTGTGAGAGATTACTAGATTGGAAGAAATCACATGGAGGCAAAATTGTAGGTGTCTATGGTTGAAACGTGATGACAAGATAATTATTTCTTCATAAGATGCCAAATATCCACAGCAGTTAATCAAATAGATAAGTTGGTGAGTAATGGAGAGGTTATTGAAGATCAAGACATCATAGAACAAGAAAGACTACATATATTCAAAGTTGTATAGAGAGAGGGGGGGGGGGGGAGGGAGGGAGGTTAAAAACTTTCTTTCAATCAGAATGTGCTTCGAGAATCTTGGCTTTTCATCACTAATGTTGGTACTTTATTAAGGCATTGATTGATGTTTAATTTTTTTTAACCAATTCGAAGGTTTTATGAAAAATACTGATGGCTCATATGTATCTTTGATACTAAAGAAAATCGGAGCTTAAGAGCCTAAATATTTCAAGCCTAACAAGATCATAACAAAGTTGTTAATGACCCTTCGGGGTGGTCCAATGGTTTGGGCTTGGGACTTCCATGTTGGAGGTCTCAAGTTCGAAACCCCTTGCCAGCGAAAGCAATGGGTTTGCCTTCTGGGTTGAGCTCGTCGCACCGAGCTTGCCTAGTGCGGGTTACTTCTCCTATGTGGTTTGTGAGCTATTGCATAGGAGTACCCTGTGCGCACCCAAAGGGTAGCGGCTGCGGGTTTCCCTTATCATAAAAAAAATAAAAAATAACAAAGTTGTTTATGAAAAGATTGAAGATGTTATGGAAGTTTTATTAGACATACACAAATGGATTTGTAAATAAATATAGATTATAGATGCGATCCTAATAGTTTATTTGTGCTCAGACACTTTAAGAAGAATAGAGAGGAATAGAACACCAAGGGTGTGACATAATGATCAATGAAGTGGGAGGAGAACCATGATGAGGCCTCAATTTAAAATTCTAGCAGGGGCAAATAACACTAGGTGCCTTGGTGGACAATGTTACCCGATACTTGCAGTGATGGAGGTAACATGTACTCGGGAAAATAGTTGAGGTGCTCGCAAGCTGGTTTTGACACCACAATCATAAAAAAGGTGGAGTTATCTTAAAATTAGTCATCAAAAATATCAAAATAATATAATCGTGTGAATTGGAGTTTCTTTAAGGATATTGAAGCTCATGGGATTCAGACAAAAGTAAGTAAGTTGGAACAGAATGGTGTATCTATGCTATCAAACTATCAGTTGTAGTTTATTTCAGCAGAGGGTTTTTCTCCCCTCATAGAGGATAAGGCAAAGAGACCCATTGTTTTTGTTTTTTGTTTTTTTTAATGGTGAATGGAGGATCAAAACAAAATGCTGAAAAAAGCTGTACAATTGAGTTGGGATTAGGGGTTGTTAGGTGGGCAGGAAGGGAAAATAACTAAAGTGGTGTCTCAACTCTCATAAATTATGCTAATGACACACTTATAATGTGTGTCCAGCATATGGGACAGTTGGAATATTTCAGAGTAATTTAGTTGTCTTTGAAACCATTTGTGAATTGAACCTCTAGTTCTCCTCAAACAGTTCTCTCCTTTTGTTATAGCTTGGTGTTTGAAGTGCTAAATGATTTTGTAAAAGCTGGCAGTCTAGTTCAATTTTTGCAAGTTGGTGTTTATATATTGAAACTTTTTTGAGAGGCAAAGATATATGGTTAAGTCATTCTGCTTATGATTCATTGGACAAACTCTTGTAAGAAATAAAACCCCTAGTTCTCATCCACAAGTCCTTTTTTATTACAGCTTGGTGCTTGAAGTGTTAAATGATTTTGTGAAAATTGTTGTTTTAGTTCAATGTTTACAATTAGGTGTTCATATATGATATATTGCAACTTCTCCGATTGGAAGAAATTTATATGGTTAGTGAAATTCTGCCTAAGTTTCATCACAAGTTCATGTAATAATAGCAGTGGCGACAGTAAGAAAGAATATTATTTTATTCAGTGGTGTTGGCTGGTAAGATGCTGTCTTGAGTCAAGTAAATGGCAATGGAAAAGTCTTGATTTGAGTAGTAAGAAGTAACAAATCGGTCATGAGGGGATCTTGCCCCTGTTACACTCACTCTCTACTGTCTTTGGTAAAATTATAGGGTTATATTTCTTAGTATTTTTCTTAATATTTGGTATGCAATGCTTGCTTTGACATTTCCATGGATGCTGGTGGGTAAGTTATTGTCACCTTACTAGGCAACCTTTGGTCTTCAATTAGACTACCACATTCTAGTCTCAAGCTTTCCTCGAATCTTGATTCGGTGGGAACTAATTCCATTATAGTCATGGAATGATGAAGTAGTTCTGTCAATTACGTAATTTGTTTGACATTTTCCATGTCTTACCTATCATCTGTGCTACTCTTTGTCTTGGGGAACTATTTGTATGTTTAAACTTGAACATGGTATAATGTATGTTTAAACTTGAACATGGTATAATGTATGTTTAAACTTGAACATGGTATAATGTTGTACTTGTATGATTGTAGCATGAAAAACTGTTCACTGCAAACATAAGTGTATAGATTAGTAACATGTGATGCAATTTCTGAAATAAGGTTTACATATGTAGACAGGTCTCAGTCCCTTCCACTTGTGTGGAGCATGACTTTGATCATGGATTTTGTCTAAAATACTCCTATCAGCCTATCATTTTTCTTTTGTTTCTTGGGCGTCAAGGATTCTTGATTGTGAGCTGACTCTTATTTACTCTCTGCTTCTCTTATTTTGCAGGTGGGTATAGCTATAAGGGCTGCCTCTGTGGGTCATATACCACCAGTCAACTTCATAATAGTTACCATGGGGAGTACTGCTGTATTACTCATTGGATGGAGGACACTCTTGTTCAGCATTTTACCAACAGACAAGCCGAAGAAGAATGATGTTTATAAGAGTGGAAACCCTTTTGAATTTCTTGAGGTAAAGTTCTCTTGTCTTATCAGTAACTTGGGGATATTAACGGTGTGATAGCTGTTTGTATGAAGTGTTTCTTCCTTTCCTAACATGGTTAGCCTGTTTGAACTACCTAATTAATTCCCTCTGAACTAAAGGCAGATAGGATCCAAGATTTAACCTGTATGGATTTTGGATTCTAGGACAATGATCTTAAGGGTTAATAACTGAGTTTTGAATTTAATTTTTTGTTCATGTTTGGGCAAAAGCCATTGGTTTTGCCGAACTGATATGGTAAAGCCTACCTCCGCCCCTGACTTAAGTCATGGAACTTTATCTGCATCTTGATTGTTATGCCTCTTATATTTTCCCATGAACTAAACCCTAAGATGAAATAAACAGTAAAGCTGGTGGAATCAGAAGTTTGATTAATTTTCTTGTGACAACAATTGGTTAACGATTGATCATTTTTGTGTAAGAGCTCAGGCAAAGTTGATAATATCATTTAGTTGCTCACTTTTTGGTTGTTCTTGGACAAACTCAGTGTTTTCTTAACCTACTAGAAATTATTCAAATTCTTCATGTTCACTTAAGAGGGGGAACAAAAGGAGTGGGTGTAGACATGCGTTTTCTTTCTATGCCTATTTTGCACATGAATATATACCGAGTCAATTTTTCAGCCATCTTCGGCTATTTTTCCTAGTAACATGAATGTATGCACTAACCGTGTAAAACATGGCCGTGTATCGTTCCTGTATATATTAAGAAAAATATCCTTTTGTTGCAGTTGCTGACATCATTGGTAAGAAGATGGTGATTGTGTGGTAGCAGTGCACGTGACGTGGTATTGTTGATTAAATTCTAACGGAAATTTTCCAGTATGTACATGTTATTTCTCATTATAAGTAGATCAATGTAGTTCGTTTGTCTGAGTAACAGTGGAAGAAAATACAGTTTCCATCCATTCCTCACTAAACTACAGGTTACTTAGCTAGTGTTTGGCCATACATCCCAAATACTTTTGAGAAATCAGATTAAATTGGTGCATGAAAATGGTGGCATATACTTATCAATATTTCATTCTTGAAAGCAGCTGCTTCTTAATGTCCTTGAACTCTGATGAGTCGCCTATAAAATTACTCCGTCACTAGATAGCATGAGATGAATTTATGAGTTTATATAGGTAACTAATTTCTGAAAGTGCCAAATGCTTGTGAAGTCATGTTTTAACCAAGAATGCTAATATGTCTACCAACTTACCCTTTAATCATTGCTATATGATGTCTGCACATATGTATGAGTAGTAGAAGATGCTGTATTCAGTTTCTCTACATAACTTTGTCTAGAATGTGATTATGTTAGGTTAGGTTAGAAAATAAGTGCATAAAATATTCGAAATCTGTTGTTAGAAAAATCCAACAATATTTTAGAATCTTGATTTGCAGTGATGAGACGTTTGCTGCATTATTTATGGGTGGCAAAGGGCCTATGCAACATGTTAATGGGGAAGGGAATGTAGGTAGGTCGGCCAAACAGTATATGAATAGTGACTAAGTAGTATAATAGAGGCTATTACAAAAGAATACATTGTCAACTTGCCGTCAGTTGAATTTAGTAACTCCAATAACTAAACGGTGCACAAAATATTATGCGTTCACGTATAGTTTGAGGAAGGGTGGTTTCAGCCCATGAAGATGAGATGTAGTCGTTAGCTACTCGTGTTTTGTAGCTCACACAGAGATAACTATGTGTTACACGACTCTTTTTTGTAAATTATAGGAGAACATTGTTCAAGTATAGCATTCGATCTTTTTTTTTTCTTATCTACCTAAGTCTCGGTGGCTTGCTTAGTAGTCGAACTATTACTCTAGGAGTTTCTTGTTATTACATTTCTATTATCGTTTTTTTTTTTGTAGTGTATGTTCCATTTTTAGTATGCTTTCTTAGGCATTGTCTTAGCTTTTCACTTCCGTTGTTTTTTCTATCAAATTATTTTTACTTCAGTCAAGGGGCTATTGGAAACAGTCTTTCTATCTTGTAGAGGTAAAGTCTGCGTAAACACTATTCTCTCTAGACTCCACCTGTAAAAATGACACTAGATATGTTATTGTTGTTGTTCTACATAACTCTGTGTTAAATAACTGAGATAGATATACGCAAGCTGATTCGAATGTTGTTTATTAAGTACTCCCTCCGTCCCTATTTAGTTGTCCACTTTAGAAATGACACACAGATTAAGGTAACAATGATTAGCATAGTGAAGTTACAATTTTACCCTTATAGTACAATTTACAATTCCAAAATAAATTCACTCAAGATAATTAATCAATGCTAGGAAGTTCATAAGTTTATTTACTTTATTTATGACAACTTTATTTAAATAAGGGTATAATAGGAAAAAAAATTGTTATCCTTTCTTAATTTGTCAAAATGGACAACTAAATAGGGACAACTAAAATAAGAAATATGGACAACTAAATAGGGACGGAGGGAGTAATAATGAATTAGCAAAGGGTCTGATGTAGGGTTTCCATCAAGTGGATATTTATTTAGCTAAGAAATGCCACTACTCACTGTCTATGCTCAGTTTTGAAATTTGCCTTCTTTTTCTTTCTATCAATAGTGATGTCAGATCAATCCTTGTTTGACTGACTTCCTTTTTAAATTATTATTTTTGAATTTTGCACTCTTTTTTTTTCCTAATACTTTTCCTTTTTCTGATTGATTTAGTGGTCAGCCATGTCTTCATTTGGTGTTAAATTAGTCATCATCATCACATTATATCAATGTTTAATTATGTTTCAAGTCAAACTTCCCGTAATTTCTGATTTATCGAGAAACTCAAATTTCATTAAATTGAAATAATTTTTTACCCTCTTCGTATTAATTTGTTTGTCTGATTTTCACTTGATATGAAATTTTAAAAAATAAAAAAAGTTTTTTCAATAATGAATTTGTAAAAGTGAAAATGTTTATTAATTTGTTATTTTAAACGAATCACGTCGAAAATTAAAATTAAAATATTATCAAAAAATATATTTTTTTAAAACGAATTAAGAAACAGGAGAGGTACTAATATACTTTTCATCGAATTGACAATTGCAGATTATATGCTATAAAATAGTTGACCTTTGTATGAAAGTCATGATTAATTTTTTCTTCTAATTTTCCATTTGTCGTACACTACTCGCAGCACTCTCGATCAAGATATTTTTAAATTAAATATTAGTTGAATTACAAACACATATAATGTATCAGCGCTATTTCAATTAGAATTGAGTTTTTTGTATATAATACATGTGAATAAAATATATTTTACTATATTTCAAAAGGAAAATGCTGCCACTTTCGTTTTAAAAAGAACTCGCTATTCTTCACAAAAACGGATGCTAAATATAATACTCCTAATGAAATTTTCCTTTTTTTTTATACGTAATATTAAAGTCAAATTCTTTTAATCATTAAGGGGCCTTTGGTTACCAGTTAGAGTTATGGAGGTATTAGTTATACAAGTATTAGTTATGCAGGTATTAGTTATGCAGATATTGGTTATGTAGATATTAGTTATGCATGAATTCATTATGTAGGTATTAATTATACAAATATTAGTTATGTAGGTATTATTTATATAGGATTTAGTTATGTAGATATTATAATACATATATTATTATTTATTGATTGTTTAATTTATTGTAAATTAATACACGTTTTTTTTTTTATAGTGTAATGCGTTGCAGAAATCTATAGTATGATGCGCACAAATAATAAGATGGAACAGTTCGGGTCGGGGGCAAACAGTTTTGGGTTTGTTTGTGTGTGTGGGGGCGAGGGGATCACGAAACTAAAAAAAATTGAGTTAGGCCAGTCCTTTTTAAATTAAAAAAAAATGACTCATTAATCTTGTGAATTAATATTAATATATATTATTATTTAGAAATAAATAATTAAGTAAACAAATTAAGGGTAAATATGTAATTTTATTATTTTAATCCATATATAACTAATACCCTCATAACTTATTTCACCTTCTAGCCCGCATAAAATTATACATAGATTTCCTCATAAGTTATGTGAGTATTAGCTATGTAGAATTACAAAAATGCAACCAAACACCACATAAATCAATACATGAATAATTTTTATACATCATTTGGAGACACACCAACCAAACATTGTCTAAAATATATACATGAATAATTTTGATTCTATTTACAAACCAAACATGGTATAAAATTAATACATGAATAACATGTATTAACTTTGCCCTTATCCAGTAACCAAACGTCCCCTAAGAATAGAATGATCTGATTCATTATACCACAACACTCGGTTACGATTAAATTACCTAAGAAAGTAGTCCAAACTAAATCAAAATTATCAAGACTTTGGATGGTAACTAGATTTTTTTTTTAAAAAAAAACAATAAAATCAAGGAGGGGAAAAAAACATGTTCTATCCATTTCAAAAAGAATGTCATCATTGTCTTTTTAGTCTGTTTAAAAAAGAATGACCTCTTTCTTTTTTTTGTAACATTTTAATTTCAGTTTTGCACGTGACATGTTTAAGACCATAAGATTAAAGGACAATTTTGTAAATTTGACATAACTTTAATTTAAAACCACAAGATTCAAAAGTCTTCTTTATTTTCTTAAACTCCGTGTCAAGTCAAACTAGGTCATTCTTTGTTAAACGGAGGGGTAAAATTTGAAAGAAAAATATCCAAAGAAGTGGATGTAAAATCAAAGTACTCTTTTTAGCTAGTGCTAAACTTGTGGTACTATAGACTATACCATAGTAGCTATTAGGGAGAACGAAAGAAAAAAAGTGATTGTGTATTTGTAGCAAAGAATTTAATGAGGAAAGTGGCAAGGCATTAGTACATGTTTGCCCTTATAATTCATCTTACACCATATTGGAAAAAGAAACCTTATAGTCTTATATCCCTTTATAGTGAAAGTGGTTACAAAACAAAAGTAGTAGTAGTAGTATAGTGAACATTAGTATTATTTAAAGGGGAATTTCAGGCCCATTGCATCAGCATAGCATTAAAGTCACAATTTGTATCTAAGTGGATATTTTTTTTAACCTTTGAAAGGAATTTGCCTATGACCTAGTGGATTTCTTTGAACTTTTTCTAGTGGTTAATTACTTTTATGATTTTAGAGAATGTTTATCGAAAATAATCTATTTATAAATAGGAATAAAATATGTGTGTACTTTATTCTTTTCAAACTCTATCTATAAAATTATATTGAGTTTGTTGTTATTGGTGGTTTTAGGGGTTGTTTGGTAAGATACATAAAGAAAAAATAATGTATGCATTAATTCTATGTATTATAATACGTACTTTATTTGTTTGGCACACTCTATTTGATATTATGTTATGGTACTTTTCAGAGAGAATATGAATTTAGTCGAGTTTCAATGATATCGAAAATTGGACACCAGATGAAAAGAACATGGAAAACTATTATATAAGCATTGTAATTAGTTTTAATGCCTGAGTTAGCATGGATAATACCATAGTTGCCCCTCAGAACCTTTTTCACGATTTTTTTCATTACATCCATGGAGGGTGCTTTTTAAAACAATATTTTAAAAAAATATATATGCAATGCGTGTTATTTTTAATATAACAAACCAAATATTGTATAAGAAATAATTTCTGAATAATCAATGCAAGCTAACTAATATCAACGATATTAACACACTATTCAATATTATTCTTGTACACTAAGTCAAACGAGCGCTTAATGAATGTTTATCTAAGTGTGTTTCATGATTTTTTAAACTAATAAATATTAAAATCTAATGGATTTTTATGCAGCACATATATAAGAGAGAGAATCTAAGGTGATAGTGACTATACAATTCAGTATAGAGGGTGACATATCAGATGAAAGTTTAAGACCTGAGAGACAGAGAAAGGGCTACTATTAATAAAACCTATAAGGCATAGTAGATATAACTAGATATACTAACAATATTGTTTAGTTTTCCATTTGTTATATTAATATTGTCCTTGCAATAACATGCTTCATTATTATTATAATTATGTGCACTTGGACCACTTAGTTGTTCAATTTGATCAAATTGTAGATTATACTATATGTTCCCCTAGTGGATTAATTATCTTGTTTTGGACATTCAAGACTAATGCTCATTATACTATGATGGTGCATTAATGGTAAACTTTAATCTTGTTTTTGGAAACAAGTAAAACCATAACAAAATAGGAAATGATATTATTATGATGATTTAATGTGTGAACAAAGCCCTGTAAAGGGAGTTAAAGAGAGAGCAATATCTTTTAACATGTCATGTTAAAAAGTATTTTTTTAATATAAGACGGTCATGTGAAATTAGGTTCGAAGGGAAGAATATTATTGTGTACGATCAAAGTTTGATGATAGTAGTAATTGAAAAAAAGAAAATGAAGATTCTAAATAATATGATACTTTTTTTAGACAATTGTATGAGTTAGCTCAAAACAAATAATATGACAACATATTAAAAAATAGTTCTAGCTCAATAATGGACGGTCCACACCACATAAAGTTTTCTTCTATTTTATTTATTGATCTCTTTTATACTCCAAACTATCATCATATCTAAATAAGAAATCAATGCTCAACTAATTACTCAATTTTTTCCCTAATCCACGATCTCCACATCATCTTCGATAGTGTTAGGGCCAGAAGAGTATGGGAAGGACAGGAAGTAAGTCAGAGACATTAAAACAGCTGGATGAAGTGACGAAAGTCCTTAAAAGCAGAAAATAATTGACATATATCCATCATATAATAAATCCATAAAATACTTCTTTGTTTCTCTGGCCAATAATAATACTAACTCACTTTGGGATCTTCCTTAGATTTTCTTTGGATTTTATGTTTTATGTTTTTCTTCACTTATCACGTGATTACGTTTCCTCATTTATTTCTCTTCTATCTATTATTACTACAATATAATATATAATATAGACTATATGAATGAAAGAAAGAAAAAAAACCTATACATTATACTTACTTGTTGAAAGTTATGTGTACAGAACTAGCTGGCTTTTTAGCTGCTGGCTCTATGACTTGCTAGTTTCTATATAGGCTAGATTCATAGTATATAATTATCTCTTTATTACGACTTTGTATTTTTAAAAATTTTGAAAACAATGTTCTTATTTTTTTGAAAAAAAATAAATTAATTTCATCCCGAAAAAAAATCAACAATATTATCACTTACTTTCATAATTTGAACTTTCGACCTACTGATTGACGGTGGAGGTGTGCATTGATTTGAGCAAGCTTCACTTATCACAAAAAGGGTTTAAATGTTATTTTCGTTATCTCAATTTATGTGGAACCATTTAAATTTTGAGAATCAAATAATATAGTTTTGAACGTGAATTTGAGCATGATTTATTTTTTTTAGAAAACGGAAATAAGATTTACACAATTGGAAACTATGTTAAAAGAACTATAAGTTATGATAATTGATAATTCAAGATATTTAGAATATATAAAAGAAATACAATCAAAGAAAGACTTATTTGATTATCAAAATACGAAAAAAAGCCGTCAAGTATCAACTAAATACTAACAATGTTTGCACAGGAATGACTAGGCTTCTAATAAGGTCTAGTTACAAGCAGAATATAAAAAATTCAGAAAATTTGGTGAAATGATTATGAGACTAAGATGAATTGAAGCTAATCTAACATTTGAACAACAAAACTCATGGCAAATGATCTCAATAAATTGATAAGGTAAAACTGGATTTAGATTTGACTTATATTAAGATAGCTACATAAATTCTATAGCATGGTCATTGGTGTAATTAAGTTATGCCATATAGTTTAATTAGCTTATTTTTTTGGGTGGTGAATATAATAAATTCCACATAACTTTGATGAAAGTTTAATTTCAATTCTACGAAATTTCTTTTCCTTCATATATTTTTATTTTGCCTGCTATTTATGATTCTGACCCCACAAAAATAAGTGAAACAGCTAACATATTACAAGAACTTTCATATTATGATTATTAATGATCCACTTATGAAGGGGAAGTTGGTCAGATTATTTTCCTCCAAATTTCTTGGAATTAAATTAAATATGTCATTCTCAACAAGAGGGGTGAACCAAATTGAATCCCCTATAGCAAGGGGAAAATAAACTAATGACTACTTAGGTGATGTTGATTTGGCAGATTAATAAAATTGATGGTCTCAAATCAATTTTAACAGGAAATCTTATTTTTCTGCTTAATAATTCTTAAAACAATAAATCTATAAATTTATAATTAGCAAACATCTCTTAATTAGAGGTATTGAGATCAAACCTAAGAATTAAAAAAAAATCTTGCTGAAGAGTATTATTTTTTAATCGATTGATACAATCAATACAAATATTGAATATTCATCAATAACCCACCCCACCCCCCTTACCCCAATTTTTAGTGAATCTACCTACCTACACCTCTTGGAACTAAATTTACCATATATTCTCAACAAGAGGTATAAACCAAATTAAATCTCCCTTTGCTCTCGACCCAATAACAAAGGAAGATTTGATCCCTTGCAAGCATTAAAAAGAGAGATAACTAACTATCAAGTGTGATAAGATGAAAACGATTTTTTTTTTTATTTCATTTAAAGGCCTCGAATCATAAAAATCAAATATTTTACGATGAACAAGTGTTTTATCTTTGCAGAGTATCTATTTATCGTAAATTCAAATTAATCTATATTTCGAATATGAAATAATAAAATAAAAAAGATAGAAAAGACCACACTAATAATGATTTCATGGCAGGGAAAATCTATTACTGTTGTTTGGTGGAATGAGTCATCATTACCATATAATCAAAACAAATGAATCCACACGCACAAATCCCTTCAATCTTAGTACTTCCCTCCCCAAAAAAAAAAAAAAAAAAAATTCTTCACTCATCATTTTATTTTTTCTCTTTATAAGATTCAAACCAAATGATTTACATTTGGAAAATCTGTCTCCACGAAGACCTATATCCATGCAATTTTTAGCATGCAAATATAATTCTACCACTTTCATCACTGTATAAAGAAAACATCCTCCATTACTACTTGTTCTTAATTTTCATTTTTCATAAAGTTAAAATAAGTAATAAGTGCTCCTACGCCCAACCACTTATATCTTTCTTTTTGTAACTCATAATTACCCACGACCACTAAATGTATATAATTTCTTCTAGTTTGATTACCACTTAATTATAACTATTTTCAAGTGATCGTGCATATAGCTTAACAACATACTTAGTAACTAAGCAAGTTTGGTTATTAAGTTTCTTGTTTATATCCTCCTTCGAATTCTTCTCGATATAGAGATTCTTTTATCGTGAAATTTTCGCGTTTTGAAATAATTATTTAGTAAATATCTTCTTTTTTTTTAAATAATAATTTATCTTACATTTTATGTATATCTTAGATGATGGTTTAACGATTATTTTGAGTAAACTGGAAATTTATGATAAAACGTTAGATTATGGTTTAAGATTTTGTAAGTTATTTCGATATTAAACGATAATATGATATTTTACTTGTAAGATTAAGAAATACATGAATAATTATTAGACTCGAAACTGACGTTGCACGGAAGGGTAATTGTTTGCAAAGGTTATATTTATTTGTACAACTTCAAAGTAAGAGGGGAAATATTTAAATGATGACCTAATTAAAAACAAACATTTGCATAAATCGATTTCATTTATCATTCGTAGGTACACATTACATATCAAGTTACTATGTCCATCAACGTAGCGACTTTAGAATCCTCAACTACTTTATTAGCTACTAAGTACTAGGTCACACCCTTGATCAATAATTAAATAGGTTAATGACACTAATTACACTCATGTCATGTCATGTACTTGGTAAACTATTGTTTAACTGTATAAAAAAGGGAGAAAATTGTGTTAAAAGAGGATGAGAAATTAATGTAGTAGCTAGGGTATAATTAAGGTGATAACATTATAAAACAATTAATTTTTTCTTTAATAATAATTGTTTCGTTTCTGTTGGAAAGAAGAGAGAAAAAAACAAATTTGTAAACTATTGATTAGATCCCGTGAATAAAAATAAATGAAACAAAAGGACAGCACACAAACAATAAAGAATAATTAAAGATGGTGTATTAATCTTAGGTTTTTTAAAGTGGAAAAAACATTCTGCAGTGATTTATATCCAAAAGAAGACTTTCGTCTTTGATTAACATGTGGAACAACAGCAAATTTCTAATATAAATGACTTGATTATATATAAATTAATAGATTGTGAATTTAATAAATAAATTATTAGAGAAAAAGCAAAGAAATTAATTTCTTTTTGAGGGGCCTTTACTAATCATTCTTGGAATATTTCAAGAAAATTTAGACCCACTTCTACTTTATGTCTGGCAGCAGGTGTTGACTAAGCACTTATGTTTTTTCTTAGAAAAAGCAACGATTATAAATCGAAGGCAAAATAAAATATTTTTTTACAAAGAACTTCACGTACTCTGGTAAAGCATGCCTTATATATGCTAGAGGAAAACATAGAAAAATTTAGAAAGAAAGAAAGAGGAAGTATATAAAGATTCTTATTATAAACACATTTTAAATTAGTATAACGTACATAAACCTCAACAATTTAGGAACTAATTATATCATATTCCGAAAGTTTTCTAAATTATCCTAATTTCGGATTTTTCAGAATTCGTGAATACATAGTAAACGATACATAAGTTATATATCAGATACATAACTATAAATTAGATTCATACTGATTTATATTTTAAATAATTGAGGTAATATATCAACAATAACATTTGTACTAGATATATCCAAATGTATTTAATAGAAGCGAAGTGATATATCCAGATGTTAAGAGAGAGGGGAAGAAAAAGATATTTTTATAATAAATTGAAATGGTAGGAATTTTTCTTACAGATAATGTTATCTCAAGTCACACTGTCACAATAAGTTATTTTGAAAAATTGGCTAATTAAGCTTTTTTGACTTGTAAGTATGTTTGTCAATAAAATGCTTGATGCTAATGATAAAGTTAAATTTTGAGCATGCTATTTTTTGTTGTACTGATTATTCATACGTGTGAATAATGAGATTTCACACGAAAAAAAGAGCAGTGGAATACTTTAAATTTATGACAGTGGGGGGAGAAAGAAAAATCCAATATTGTATTCCTGAATTATACCAGAATGTTTTTGGCATAAGGTTGTTATAAGTCTTAAATGCTAATAATATATATATCCTATTCTTTTGTTATTTCCTTTATAATGTCGGTAACATTCTCTTTTTTTTTTAAAATAATAATATTAATACTAATACTGTTATTTATATTATTCACAAACAAAATAACATAAAAATAATTAATAAAGAAAAGTTCCTATAGACAAGTATCTAGTATTGACAATTAAGTAATTGTTGCTCAGAATTTATGTATGAACTTAAGATCGTTATTGAATTCATAACCGTCCAATAATAAATCTACCAGAATAAATGTCGATATATAGATATTTTTTAAGTGATACTGCTAAAAAGTGTATTAAAGCAAAAATAAGTAAAATGATATGGTGATAAAATATGTATAGTGCCATTAGATAACTATTTAGCACAAACACATAATATGATAACATTAGAGAATACAAAGAATTATTTAATCCTATCAACTAAATACTGCCCTACATTATTTATGTAACTATTACTATAATTTCTTATCCTGTCAATCAAATATTATATCAGATTATACAAGATATATTGGATTAATAAGTTAGTTTATATGACTTGTAATGCCATCAAAAGGTATGGTAGAATGAATATGGTCATTATATCTTTAACCACATATTTCATATTGGAATTCAAATTTTGTTTATAAAACACTTATTAATTTTGATGAATTTTACGTAATACAAACTTAAATTAATTGAATTTATTATCCTAAAACAAACTCGCAAGTAGAAAAGAAATGATAAAATATAAGGGAGAGGCTTCGAATATTTTTCACTTTTTTGGAATATAGAATTGTTATAATTCTTTAAAAAATCAAAGAATGTAAAATGAAATTCACAATTTTTCACTTAAAAATAATTTCAATTTCTATTCTTTGTTTTTTTTTTGTTTTTTTAAAAGTGGGGGTTGAGAATTATAATAAAGTGACAGTTCAGATAGTCAATCAACTAATCTATTAAAAATACCTTGTATTCATATTCAAACATAACATCTACATTTAACTATCATTTTCAACTTGAAAACAAATATTACTACTACACTATTTTTCTCCAAATATTACATTTTTTATGTCCAAATGCTCAAAAATAAAGAGGGAAGTTGAGTTTTTGAAAATGGTTAGCATCTATGATCTGAAAATAAATAAATTGCAGAATGAATTTAGGTGATGGGTAGGTTGTGAGGGGTGGGGGGGAGAAAGGTGTTGTACTGTATGAAGTGACTGGATGGGCAGGATGTCCTGCCCTTTGCCCCCCTCATATCAAATCTATCCAAAAAACCCTCTCTGCCTTATGCTACTACTCCTACTGTTTAACATTTTCTTTTTCTTCCTTTTTTAAAAAAAATTTTCCCTTAAATTTTCTGTACAAAAAAGCAATTTTTTTTCTTTTGATTACTGATATTTTATCTCTGTCCACTCTACAACCCCATTGGTTCTTTATTTCCCACTAGATTGAAGTGTCCCTCACCCCCCCACCACCCACCCACCCACCCATTCCTACTCCATTCTTTAATCTTGCCTTTTTACTAGAATAAAAATAAACAAAAAGCCAAATATAACCTTTGCTCATGTTATTTTCTTCATTTATGGTTTAAATAAATACTTGGTGTTTCCATTAAGTTTGAGAAAAAACAACTTAGGGAGTTGGGCATATGGGCATTTTTTTCCTCTTTCTTGGTCTTGGGTATCTCTAAGCTTCTTTAAGAAAAGACAAAATATTTTTTTTTGAAAAAAAAAGCATATAGTATATGTGTAGTGAGATAGAATATCTATTTTACACAGATCCCTATGGCTATTTGGAATGCAGGGGTGCTATCCAACATTGCTTGCTGAAACTCATTCTCTTTGTTTAGTTTAAAAGGTCCAGTTTTTGTTCCTTTTTTAAGAGTAAGGAGAATGAGAAACTTAAAAAAAGAGAGTTTTGGGCTTTTTTCTTCACCTAGATTGAAGTGAAGTGAAGTGAAGATTTCTTTTTCTTTTTTTGCTTGTGTGATTGAGCATAAATATTTTCTTGGGGTTCTTGATGTGAATCTTGAAATTTTAAAGGTAAAAAAAACCCTTTCTTGTTTTGAAATGATTACTCTAAGTTCTCTCAATGATTGTGAACTGTCTTGAACTACAGAAAAGAAGTGAACTTTTTGTAACTTACAAGAACCTCAACAACTGAAAGAAGATGAAGGCTATGAATGATGATAGCAGAAGTAACAACAATAATAATCATAACAGTGCAGTTGCTAATAGTAACTGGTTGGGTTTTTCTCTCTCACCCCACATGAAAATGGAGGTTACTAATTCTTCTGATACTCAACATCAACATCAATTTGCTCAAAGTTTCTATCTTTCATCTTCTCCTCCTCCTCCAATGAATGTATCAACAACCTCTGCTCTCTGTTATGAAAATAACCCTTTTCATTCTTCCTTATCTGTCATGCCTTTAAAATCTGATGGTTCTCTTTGCATAATGGAAGCTCTATCAAGATCTCATGCTGATGGTTAGTTGAAGTTAACTTAATTTGTTTATAAAGTTTTTATCTTTTTCATTTTTCTAGTAACCCCTTTGACTAATCTTTGTTTTTTTAAAGCTATGGTGCAAAGTTCTTCACCTAAGCTTGAGGACTTTTTAGGTGGTGCAAGTATGGGGAATGGTCAATATGGAAGTCATGATAGGGAGGCTATGGCTTTAAGCTTAGATAGCTTGTATTATCATCAAAATGAAGAAGAGATTCAAGTTCATAGTCATCATCCTTACTATTCTCCCATGCATTGTCATGGCATGTATCACCAAGAATCACTATTGGAAGAAACAAAACCAACTCAAATTTCAAACTGTGATGCTCAAATGCCTGGAGATGAGCTGAAAAGTTGGGGCCACTATGCTGAACAACATGCTATTGACCAACACATAAATGCCACCTGCAGCATGGTTGCTGCTGCAGCAGCTGGTGGTGGTGGTACTTCTGGTTGTAATGATTTGCAGTCTTTAAGCTTGTCTATGAATCCTGGTTCTCAGTCCAGCTGTGTCACTCCAAGACAAATTTCTCCTACTGGACTGGAATGTGTAGCTGTAGAATCAAAGAAGAGGGCTTCTGGTAAAGTTGCTCAAAAACAACCTGTCCACAGGAAATCCATTGACACATTTGGTCAGAGAACTTCTCAGTATAGAGGTGTCACTAGGTCAGTACTCCATTTATTTTAATATTTTGGTTTGTGGGGTTTACTATTTCTCATGTTTTTGAGGGGTATACAAGATGTTTGTCATTTTCTTGTTATTCAAATGTGAATATTGGATGCTTCCAGTTGGAAACACTTGCCTTTTTCTTGATTTCTTAATCTTTTTATCTACTTTACTATAAGTTTTTCAAATGACATTGTGTTAATATGATTTCAACCAGACATAGGTGGACAGGTAGGTATGAGGCACATTTATGGGATAATAGTTGCAAGAAGGAAGGGCAGACCAGGAAAGGGAGACAAGGTTAGCTAATATATGAATCTTTTAATCAATCAACACTAATTTGTTTGGTTATATTTTGCTCTTTGACTGCCTATTCTTATGGCCCCATTCTGTTCATAGTCTGACTAATTTTATGAATTTTGTCATGTTCTGCTTGTTGTGGGGATATGCTAATCTAATCAACTACACCTTAATTCAGTTTATCTTGGTAAGTAACATTGTCAACATCAAAATTTCAAGAAACATGCTTTTATACTCTTCACTTGGCACTAAACTAAAAAAATAATGTGGAATATAGGTGGCTATGATATGGAAGAAAAAGCTGCAAGAGCATATGATCAAGCCGCACTAAAATATTGGGGTCCTTCAACTCACATCAATTTCCCAGTAAGTTTTGTTAATTAGTAATTAAGTCTAGTTATTATATCTAATGCCTTAACTAACAGAAAACAACTATTTTCTTTGCTCCTTTTTATAGTTAGAAAATTATCAGAAAGAGCTTGATGACATGAAGAATATGACCAGGCAAGAATATGTTGCACATTTAAGAAGGTGAGTTTTGTTATTACTCATAATTAGTCTTATATTCTTGTGTTTTTATTATTAGTTTGTGTTGAATACTTTTGTGTTCTTGTCATTGTTATTATATAGGAAAAGTAGTGGATTCTCAAGAGGTGCTTCTATTTACAGAGGAGTAACAAGGTATACTTCAAATTTCACATGAATAAATATTGTCTTAAACAACATATTCAGTGCATGTAAAACTTACCTCTACCTCGTGCGTTTGTACTAATCATTCTTTTATAACAGGCACCATCAACATGGAAGATGGCAGGCTAGAATTGGGAGAGTTGCTGGGAACAAAGATCTTTATCTTGGCACTTTTAGTAAATTCTTGCAAACTCTTTTACATTGATTTAGTCTTTTAAACTTTAGTATTATTTATATAATTTCATTATAAATAACTAGTAATAAGAGTGTCTTTTCTTTTTGGTACCATATAGTATCTTTTTTAGCCACTACTAGTAATGCTTGTCAAAGGCCTGACTATATACTGGGTGGGACTGAAAAACTTTTCCAAAAGCTGTTTTCTTCCTTATGATCACATAATAAAGAGAAAGAAAAGTTCTTTATTATCAATTTGTATGGTTCACTAAAACAGTCAATTTTGATGTTCATAGGCACACAAGAAGAAGCAGCAGAGGCTTATGATGTTGCTGCAATCAAATTCAGGGGTGTAAATGCTGTGACAAACTTTGACATATCGCGATACGACGTTGAAAAGATCATGGCTAGTAATACTCTGCCTGCTGGTGAATTAGCTAGGAGAACTAAAGAAAGAGAGCCAATTGAATACAACAATAACATAGGAGGTGTTGGTGGTCACAAGAATGAGGAATGTGTTGACAACAACAACAATGGGAATATCACAGATTGGAAAATGGTGTTATATCAAACATCTAATCCTTCATTAGGATTGAATTATCGCAACCCTACATCATTCTCCATGGCATTACAAGATTTGATTGGCATTGATTCGATGACTAATTCAAATAACCATCATGCCACAATTCTTGATCATGAACAGAACAAGATTGGTAACCACTTTTCAAATGCTTCATCTTTGGTAACTAGTCTTGGTAGTTCAAGAGAACCAAGTCCTGATAAAAGTGCTACTGCTGCCTCATTAGTCTTTGCTAAGCCTACAAAATTCGCCGTCCCAACGGCAACTAGTGTCAATGCTTGTATTCCCTCAGCTCAATTAAGGCCTATTCCAGTCTCCATGGCTCACCTACCAGTCTTTGCAGCTTTGAATGATGCATGAAAAATTGCTTTTTTTGGTTACATGTTGTAACTTGTTTCTTTTTTTTTTTTGTATGAACAAGAAAAAGAAATTGGTAGTGGTTGGTTGAAAAAAGGAAAAGAAAACAAAGGAAGTTGTCGGATTTTAGCTAGTATTTTTATATTTTTTTTTCCTAATTTTGAATGTAAGAGGATGACTTTAGGGTACTAATGGACAAACTAGGTGGAGGGGCCAAGTTACCTGCCTGTGGAAACTTTTTCGAACTCAAAAAAATGAAGGTAATTAGTAGTATGTGTTACTCTTTACTTAGATGTTTTGTATCTGCATTGACGTTCAACTAATATGAGTAACTTCGTTTTCTCTAATACGAGTTGTACTTATTAGTCCATCACTATTAAGTTTTAAGTTGTTATGGAGGGTCTAATCTCATGATGAAATTTAAAGTAGTAAAATGAGATAATTCAAGATGACCCCATTTTATTATTGAATCTACTTTTATTTTCCTTTGTGGATTCTTGATCAAGTACTAATAACTAATTACTCATGTTTTTTTCACAATAATGCAAATGCAAAAGAATAAAGAAAAGGTATATCCTTTGACCAAATTATGGCATTCTCATATTGTTAACACCATCATTCCTATATCTTTTTCTTTTTCTTCTTTTTGAGCTAAAGGCAACAAACACTCCCTCTCATATTTCAAAAAGTGTTGGAAAGAGGGAGATTCTTGGATTGAATTTTTTTATTTTAAGGATTTATAAGTCATAATTAGTTACAACTTTGTCTCCTTTTATATGAGCCATATAGCTTAGTTTTTTTTATAAAAAAAATCACTTTAGCCTTTTCATAGTGTGGTACCTAAAAGCAAATTCATGTCTTGATGAGTTGATGTGGCACTAATTAAACCTATTGATTTTTTAATAATTGATCTTTGTTAATTATTTTTTCTCACACGTGTGAATGTGCCTTTTTGAGCAAAAATTACCATTGAGAAAGTTTGAGTAATATTAGTAAATTTTGTATTATTAGAGACAGAGGAAATGATGCCATGAAAGCAGGAATATGTACCAAATAAAGTTAATTTTTGCTTGTTGTTTAAAATTTCATTTGTTTCCAAACAAGTAGTGTTTTTAGCTTTGACACGCTTCATACTCATTTCTACAATTGAAGTGTGTTTTTCTAATTACTAATTTACCCTTAATTACATGTTTTAAAGAAATAAGTGATTTTTTAATGATGCTCCCTTTGTTTCTACTTACTTGTCTATTTTTTACTTGGAAATATAAAATGGTGACACATGAATAGAAACAGATGGAGTATTAAAACTAATGTAAATTTGATGAACATCATTGATTTCATCATTAATTATGAGTTAAAAGAGGGAATTAATGGTTAGTTGATTCATAGTAAGTGCATGTTTGAGTAATTAATGTGATACTATATGTTTCAAAATTAGGACAATGTTAGATACTGCATGGAGAGTACAAAAATGGTCCAAAAGTTAAAGAGTGGACCCAAAATGAAATGAGAATTGATAAGGTGGGTTATAGTGTACTGATCTTCATAATCATGATGTTATTGTTCTATCCTTATCAATAACTTCATTAGCTGGCCATAATTGCGCATAAACTTTTTAAGTAGGGTATTAATTAAGTGCCTACAAGAACTAATTTATAAATCAACACTTTGTGGTTTATACAGTAAAAAACTTAATATATACTACTCTCTATGTTTCAATTTATTTGATAGAAAATTTTAAAAAATAAATAAGACTTGTGAATTTTGTAATCTTAAACTAAAGATATACCGTATATGTCAAGATAATGAATAATAAAATAAAGAATTTCCTAAAAGGGAGAAATTTTAAAAGCAAATGAAAAAGGAAAGTAACAAAAACAAATTTAAACAGAAGGAAAATATTTGTTTTAAAGGTCATTTGAGCAAAATCTTGGAGCAACAATGAAGTTATCTCCCTATTATCTATAGGTTATAAGATCGAGTCGTGAAATTAGTCATCGATCATGTAAGGAGCAACATACTATCTATATTATAATATACCCTTTGAAGGAGGGTGTAACTTTTCTTTGAACCTAATCTGTCGTGTGATACTTCATGCATCAGATTGTCCTTTTTTAGATAATACTTAAATTTTAATTATAAAGAAACATTTATTTGTAACTAATTTAAATCTATGAAAGAATAGGTTATATTAAACTACTTCCATAAACTATATAGTTTATTTATATTTATAATTGTTAATATTTAAAATCCATCCAAAATTTAAAATGGAAAAAAAGATATAGAAGTGGGTGAAGAGGAAAATATGAAGAGAGTACATAATAATTGAATGGTCAATGAATAAAAAAAGGCATATAATAAGGAGGGAATATGTATAATTGATTAATTTTCTTGTTGAAAGGTCATTGTAATGGTCAAAAGGATTGAATTTTTTGTGGAAAAAATGGGAAAGTAAATTTGGATACTTCTAAATTCTATATATAATAACCAAAAGCTAATATACTAAAAATAATGTGATTTGAAGGTTTGTCACCTTTTGGTTATTAGTCAAAAACAATGATTACTTAATCGGTTGTGGACAGCTATGTAGTATAATTAATTAAAGCTAAACCACTATCACTGTGTATTATGTAAGACAGCAGTTAATCAGCTAATAAACTATTTTTTCCCTCTATGCAATGTTTACTTCAAAAGTTACTATAATAATATCCTTAGAAAGTCACGTAATTTTGTTTTATAATTCAAAAAACATTCAAATTAGTGTAGTACTTTTATTTGATGAGAGATCGGTAAAAATATATAATTTTTTTAATGAAATTTCGTAAGAAACATTTTCGACAAGCCAATTTCAATATAAGTTTTTAATATATATAAATACTAGATGGTTATTTTTGTTTAGGCTGACAATGTAAAATTATTATTTCACAAAGAGGTCACGTAAAGTAATATACATATAACAAATTCATTAAGTGTGAGATTTGGCAACATAAAAAAGTCAAGCTACAATATGTTTTTTTCTTTTAAATAATTGTTAATGTCCGCATCACTTTTAACACTTCGATCAATTTCACATATATCTATCATCTTCCACCAGCAATAATTATCAAATAACTCTATCCACTAAACCTATAACAAATGGAAAAAAAACAAACCACATAATATTTTTGTCTCTACAGCGATTTGAGCCTTTGGGTGCAAAGTGTAAAAAAAATCATTTACGATATTAGTATATATAAGTTAAATCCTATAGTTTTGATTGAGATTACCAGAAATTGTACTTCTATCCAATTTTTTATAAGTTAAATCCTATAGATTTAATTCGGATTGCGATAAACTGGTCTTCTATCCAATTTTTGAAAATAAAGTTAAACAAATTATAAGGGTAAGATAAATTAATTAATGGATATATAGTACAAGAAAATGACCTTACATCCAAAATTATTCAAAACTCAAACATTAGTCCATAAACAAAAATGTATGCGGCAAAGCGGACCACAAAATCAATTTATTTCATTTGAGGACCACGTAAAACTGAATAAAGCAAGTGAAAGTTCAGTAGTAGTAATTTATTAAGTATTATACATAACTTTACAACCATATCTTATACATGCTCAAAGATTTAAGAAGATTTTCTTTCAAAATATTTTTTTTTTATAAAAAAATCATAAGAAAAAACAAAGAAAAAAAAGAAACCGTACAATATGGCAGCTGGTAAAGCATGGGACAATTCTACTATACAAAATATGTTGATTCGTTTTCAAAGAGTTAATAACACTAAGTAGATATTCAGAAAAGGACTATGATATGATGAGGCTAAAATATATAATATATATATAATGTTCCCTCTAGAGGGGCCTTGTTTCCTACCATGAAACTGTTTTTTTATTTTTTTAAAAATAATATTATGTAAATATATTGTTGAATTCTGTTGCAAGAAAAAAAAATGGTCCCTCTTTATTTTATTTATTTGGTAGTATGTAAGTCCCCATTTCCACGTGAAAATTGGCAGAACAAAAACTCTTAAATTTGGATGTGTGACATTATTGTTTCTATGCCAAACTAAGAAGGCTTTTACATTATTGGTAAGTTTACTAGATTGCTTTTTGGCTAGGTTAAAAGTTAAACCCTAGGTGAAAAAAACAAATGTAAATCTATGGTTCAGGTACTTTTCTAGTCCCTTTTTATTGGTAGAATAGATTAAAGTTGGAGTAGAAAATAAAATTTATTCGATATTTTGTATAGTAATTATAAATTCAGAATAATTTTAGAAGTGGTTTGGGAAGGTTCAATGTTTAACTATAATTCAAATTTGCGCCTCCGCATAAGGTCTATTTGAGGGAAACTTTTTCTATTAAAGATTTTTTTTTTCATAGTCAGAACTCGAAATTGAGACCGCTAATTAAAAAGGGACAATCTCATCCATTGCAACCTATATAATGACTCAATAAACAAGTAATATTTTCTGAATTTAGTAATTGACGATTTAATAAAGAAGTTGTATATACATGGTTGGACATGGCTTTTTAGTATATACTCCCTCCATCCCATTTTATGTGGCACAATTTCCTTTTTGGTCAGTCCCAAAAAGAATGTCACATTTCCTTATATGGTAAGTATTTAAAGGTACAATTCCTTTTTTACCCTTGTTGGTCCCAATTAATCTTAAAATAATACTCCAATACATTTACGAGGAGAGAAAAAAGTGAGTCTACTTTTTAAAAGGCAATTTGATAAACATTTCAAAGTCTTCATTTATTTCTTAAACTCCGTGCCCGGTCAAATATTGTCACATAAAATGGGACGGAGGGAGTACATGGTTAACACAAATCAACTCACCGTACTTTTGAAGCTATGAATATATATGTATTTCACATCGAAAATATTAGATTCAACCTTAAAATTCCATCGCTACTGTCCCCCGGTTCAATATATGATTTGGCAAACAAAATTAGTTAATTTTTTTTTTTGTCGTTCACATAAACAAAAGATCATTTATTAGTGTTCCAACTAGTGGAGTACTAATTAGTGAGACTTTTTATGGAGAAATATAAATGAAAGTATAAAAGACAAAATAGAAACTTGTAAGTATTCGTTCATTTATAATCAAAGTTTTAGAGATCAAATTTAAAAATTAAAAGATTAGGTGGAAGCCAACCCATATTCAAGAGGATGTCAATGCTAACCATGCATACCCTTCTCAATTAGCTCTACTCATGTTTAGCACCTCACTAAGATAATTTTACTAGATCGATGTAATTCATTCACCACTAAGTGAATTATTAAACTTCTTATAATTTCCAACCACACCCTTAATTAGCTCAACTGATCACGCGTAACATCTCACTAAGGTAACTTTACTAGATCGATGTTATTCATTTACAACTAAGTGCATTATAACGCTCTTTCTAATTTTCAAAAATGAAACTGAATTTACATAAATCAAACTTCAAAATAAGTATCAAACATCAGGCGGAGAATCAAAAAAATAGTTAGATTTACACTTATAGGCACATGATGGTGAAAAGAGTAATTGTGAGTAGTGGCGTCGAAAAATTACGTTGTATATTTATACATGTCAAATTCTACATTTAAAGGATATATAGTTAAAGTTGGACACCCTTGACAAAAGTTATGTCTTTGGTGCAGTGGTAATAGATGTCCATTTGAATGAAGGAGTTTCAGGTTCAAACTCCAAATAATATACTAATATTTTTTTGTTTTATTTTGACAGTCACACACTATTTTTTTGGAAACTCTTAATAAAATTTCTGACTCCGCCACTGATTGGGAGTACTTTAGACGAAGGGAAAGATAGAAGAAAAATGAACATTAGAGAGTAAGAAGTAAAGAGATGGCTACAATTGGGGAGGTATGTCCTGTCTCCAAAACAAAAGGCCATAAATATGAACCCCTTATTCTCCAATTCACCATTTATGAATGCACAGTGTTAGATCAGTTTCTTCAATTTTTTTCACCAGTACTCAGGTCCCCCCCTTCCTTGTGTGATCAATGCTAATTATTTGCATAATGATGTGTTTTCGTAAATTCAAAATTCAAAATTTATAAATTTTGTAACAATCTTAAGTTAGTTTACTATAATAGGTAACTAATTTTATGGTCATATATATATTTAAATATGTATAAGGGCATTTTTGGGTGGGCGTATAAAAGTAATTTATAAGTCATAAGTAGATGATATTCTACTTTAAATTTTTTACTTATTTTAAATTATTTTTTGGCCTAAAAATGGGTGCTTAAAAGCATTTTATAACTTTTCTAAATACTTCCAAAACTAAAAAACTACTTAAAAGTCAAAAACATCTAAAAATAAATATAAGGACATTAAAACTGTGTACAAATTACTTTCTCTAGACCTCACTTTTGGGCTATACTAGTTATTTTGTTATTATTGTTGTATATAATGTGCGCATAAACGAGTGATTTATAAATATAACCTTAGAGGGGGATGGTTTGAAATTTTTATCCAGCTTGCCTCATGGGCGTACCTTCAAGTTTAACATGTTTACATTATAATGCAAATGGAAGTTAAAAATTCAAGATCTATCCATTATCAATATAGTTTCGATAAAATCTACTGAAAGCCCATAAATGATACTCTAAATTTGCCTTTACATTTAGGCTTTTCGCAGTCGTGATGTAGCCACATGTAGTGACATATAGATAATAGCAAGTCGAACATGCATCATTATCAAAATTTGTATACTATTATATAAAAATATTATATGAAATATATAAAATAAAAAGTACTTTTCATATATATATATTAAATGTTAAACATCCTTAATAAATTTTTTTAACTTGATTCGAATCTTAAAGGACTAAGCTAATTGTTCTCAACATTAGACAAATAGCATAGCGCAATGAAAACGAACAAATTAAATAACCTATTTACTACCCCCCTGAAAAATAAGGCTGAGTTATCAAGCAACAATAATGACTCAATGAGTACATGTTTTATTGGTCCATTGTCCACCACAGGGTGTGTTTGGTACAAACGAAAATATTTTTTCTTAGAAAATAAGTACATCTATTTTTTGTTTTTTATGTTTAATGTGTATATAAAAAATATTATTTTAAATTTATTTATATATAATCTAGACAAGGAATTGGATTGTGAGTTTGTGGGGAGGGGGTGCGGGCTATGAGGACGAGGGTAGTGATAAAATGAGTTGGATGGTAAGGACAATACAATCAATGTTGAATATTATTTGTAGAACTGTTTTCCTACTTTTATTAAGAAAGTCAAATTTTTTTTAAACAACTTAATTTCCTAGAGAAAATATTTTTTGAAAAATTTGACCTATCAAATATGAGAAAATCAAAAAACAAAATTCTTCCGTACAATCATACCAAACACCCCCTAGTATAATATGTAATAACATCTACCAAATACTTAACCATAAATCTTAAAATTAGTAGTTGTAAACTATAGATATTTTCAGCAAAAAAAAAAAACATAGATAAATAAACGATCAAAAGTAGTTTTTTTTCATATAAATTAAAGGTCCACTAGAGGTGTATTCCCAATGCAAATTGTCTGAGTATGGGTAGCTAAATTCAAACATTAGGTAATTGGTATCTTTGTGACAAAAAAGAAAAAAGCATCATTTATATGATATTTTTGCAGACTCATGGTACACTACCTCTGCATAGTAATTAATTTGTAGTTTAGTACCATTTTGATTTTTGCGGGGTACCATACACTAATCGTACTCCTTATTTCGTTACAGCCATGTAACAAAATAATATCTGTGAGGAATTACCCTCGCGTTGTTTCAGACCTATGATATGATCAATTTGTTTTGTGCCGCATTTATTTTTTCTTTTAAAATATTAATTATGTCAAAAATTTAATAATAATCAAGAAAATAATCATTGGGTGGGGGTGGGCGTGGGGGATACTACTCTTTTGAAATTTTTAGTAAACATGAAGAGTTGTAGCATTATCATGTATGGGTAGATTAGTACATTGGAAAATAGTACTCTTCCATCTTTATTGAAGTGGAACATTTAAAATTTAGAGATTTAAATTTTAAATTTTGATTATGTGAAAAGTACTATAAATAACAATGTTTGACAATTTGAAATATTAAAAAATATTTATTGATTCTCAAAATTTCAATTGTACCACATAAAAAATTAAATTAAAATAGAGAAATTAACATGCAATAACATCAAAGTACACTTATTTTTTGTAATAATTTTTTTCATTATTTTATAAGTATATTAGTACTAAAAAATGAGGTGGAGCCAAGTTTAGAAGTTTGGAGGGTCTAAATCAATTTGTTTAGGCATTCACAAGTTAATATACATAAATTTATTTAATTTTCTAACACAAATATAGGGTCTATGAAAAAGCTAATGGGTTCGTTCGAACCCATGAACCTCATCTAGCTCCGCCTCTGATAAATTAAATCCTTATCTCTTATTTATGAGCAACAAAAAAAAAGAGGGAAATTATTAAAGGAAAAGGATTGAACAGAAGAGGAGACAAATGACGTTAAGTTGGGCCGTACTGATCTGAAAAATCCGACATGTCCACATCCCCAAATCTAGTTGCAAATCTCTTTTTCTGTCCTTGCTTTTGTCATCACAAATAGACGCGGAGTCGGAAATTAAAGTTTATGAATTTGGATTTTCGAGAATCTAAATTTATTGAGTTTTAAATTAATAACTTATACATATTCAATAAATTTCTTACTAAAAATACAGAGTTTGAACCAAACAATTTTTATGGGGGCACGGGGAATCGGGAATCCTACTAGCTTAGATAGTTGATTTCTTAAATTTTTACTTTGTTGGTGAAGGTTCGAATCTTCACATCCGAATCCCTCTACGATTTCCTTTTCCCCTACCCCAAAATGGGCTGGGCCTGGTGATTTTTACAAAGATCCAAAACCATTGCAAATAATAATGGGCTGGACTCAGGTGCTCGATTCTAGGCCCAGTCTCTTACGTTTGGACGGACCTTGGGTTGGGCCGATAAGTTAATATCAATGATCAAGAGGCTATAACATGAATATTTCAAGTCCAGTGCAGCAAATTTTTTATTTATGATTCTAATTGTGAAGTAATTTAATAAGAGAATGCAACTTAAAACCTTTAGGACGTTGATCTTATATTCAAGATCACTATAAGCTTCAATGCCTACTCGTATAAGTAATTAAATCTGCAAACAAAGTCTCATATTAATAGTTTAAAGAAAACAGAAATTACATATAAATCGTAGTAACGATAATCTTTAATTAACTTGATTGTATTAGCCAACACTAAAATACGAGTATATAGTTTGTTGTTTTCCGACATGTATAGCTCAAAGTGTTTATACATGGACCGATAATATTCGAAGGCAAATCTACATGACTTATTACTATGGATTCACGTGACTATAGTAGCTTTTGATTGTATGGTATTGTGTTAATTTAGGGAAGAATTACAAAAATGATCTTGGAGGATGGATTATCTTGACTTTTAATTTGACCTCGCTTTCCCGTGAACGAAATATAAAGTTTAACTAATTTTGATTTCCGATGTTGAAGGTTTGGCAATGAGGTAAGTCAGAAGTTCAAAACTACTCATTTTCATGATCACTGGAGGTAATTTTTTGAATTATTTAAGATTGTAATAGGATCAAAATAAATTTTACAAATTAATTAATGTAGAATTTGGTATCATGTAAATAGACATTAGATTATTAGATCCAAATGATTTGAAAACAAAATGTAGTAACTCAACCCTCCTTAATTATATCCAAATTTGGTACTATAATTATTCTAACACTATCGACCAATGTGAATAAATGTACATGCTTCTCAATCACCAAAAAGTTTCAATATCTTCACCCAAGAATTGCATGCAAGGCCATGCAGAAAGCACAATAATCACAACAAAATTATCTTGTTTGCTAAATTCTCATGGCTACTCCTAGCAGTATTATTATTACCACACCAAACTCCAAGAACAACAACTCAGATGTTTTCATCTTTCTAACTCCAAGAAAATGCAGTATTCGATATTCATATTAGGAGTACTTTACATATTCTGAATTCGTACAATATAAGATTCATTGAAGACGAAATCATGCTTATTGTCTTGATTTCTTTCATAGTCAGTAATCAAATTTGAGACTTCTTATAAAGGATAAATGGTGGTGAATCCGATCCATTCCAACACAATGTTTGGTGGTGTAATTAGGGGTAAAACTACAATTACTTCAGCCACATATTCGACAAAAATCAATAGATTTAGCTCAAACCCTGTAATCTATATTTTAAAATTCATTTAATATGTATAATTACTTTTAGTTTACAAAGGTCTAGTAATCTGTATTTTCGAAAATTCAAAACATATAAACTTAAAATTCTAGTTCCGCCTCTGACTAACCGAGTAGGTTCATTTTACTCATCCTTGGCATTACCATAAAGAGGAGCTCTGCACAAACTTCTTGATGGGTAAAAATTAACTTAAAAAATGTCTTGAAAATGATTAGTCTTGTTCATGGTTGTCGATGGAATTATTGTTTTACAGCAAAGAAAAAAAATAAAGTTAACATTCTTAATTATATCAATCTAGTGCTAATTAAACTGCAGCCTTATTACTGCTAGCTTTTAATTACTATATTATTCTTAAAAGGAAAAGCTTAATTATTAAACTCGTGTTCTGCGCATGCTTCCTACCTCTCACATTAATATTGGTTTAATTTGCATGGGTTCTTTAATTACCTTTACTTCTTTTTACATACCAACGTAGGATTCAAGTTAGCTATGACAATTCACAAGTACGCGATAGATATCGAATTATTATATTTGAATCAAAAAATTTATATATTGCAATTTCTGCTTTATGATATTTGGCATGTTTTTAAAAACTTTGGTATTCGGTATATTTTTTAAAAATTACTGAATACCATATTGAGTATATAATTATAAATACAGCTTATATATATTATTATCATTCTAACAAATTTAAAAATTAGTATTAGTACAAATCTAAATATTTAGATGTTTGGACTTTGACTACAGTTCTATCTTGATTGAAATGTCATTTTTGAGTAATTAGTTAACAGAGAAAATTACTTTTACTTTATTTTAAATATTTATATATGTTTAAGCGGGTGTTATTATGATATAATTGAGATGTCTCTCGAAAAGGCAAAGTTATAATTATTTATTAACAAATTATGACTTTCAAAATCATATCATACTGTGCCATGCTCACCCTAATCGTAAACACAACCCTTAATAAGAAGTGTCATATGACATTGCTTCAAAATAATATTCTACTTCATGGCTAATATATATATATATCGTATCACCGATACTTCTAGCAAAAAATATATCAAAGAGTTAATGTTGCACTACTAGAAAATTAAAGTTTATTAGAAGTTTGATCTAAAATTTCTTTAAAATTATTTTTCTATGATTATATCAGTAGAAAATAAGTAATAATTTGTGAACACCCCCCCCCCCCCGAATTAATATG